>VOQJ01020805.1:25444-38469 GCA_015052665.1 Apistogramma diplotaenia | reverse complement strand
TATATATATATATATACCATTTGATTATTTATTTATTTTTAATTTTATTTAAAATTTTTGTTTCCAACTCAACTGAGTTTGATGTAGTTGCCAAAGCTCTGTTTGCTTCAGATGAGTTTTTATTTATTACTTCTAGATTTAGTTATTGTTTATTTACTAACACACTTGAGGGTCGATATTTGGCATGAGCACCTTTATTCTTCATTACAGCCTGAACACTGTTAGGCAGCTTTCTTTTAATTTATTTAGGCAGTCTTCAGGAATAGTTCTCGAGGCTTCTTGAAGCTAAATATAAAGACTTAAGGTGTGGCTCAAGACTTCTGCTGGGACTTCAGAAGCAGCTTTAAGTATGCAATACTTACGGTCATAAGGTCAGGAGTTTGCAAATGAACTCTTTTTTTCAGTCAGTTTTTGCTTAACTCCCTCTGTGAAAAAGATACCCTGAAGTGTAGCTCTGCCTCAGCTTTTTCTGAGCTCAGGAAGCAGCAGTCTGTGATTAATGGGTCCAAGTTCACCTCTCACCCCGAGTCCGTGTTCACTGGCCTCATGGGAAGATCTTACATAAAATGTGTGTGTGTGTGTGTGCTTTTAGAAGATCAAACGTACTTCATCTTACACCCTAGCATAACATGTTTTATTTTTGTGTGTCCGTCTTTCTTCCTGTCAGATTTGATCCATTTGAAGTTTAAAGGTGTGTAGCTGGGATGAAAATGAAGATACAGGTGGTCTGACCCATGAATGCCTAGTAAAAGGTGCTGGAAGTAGCAGGGGAAGCAAGTTGCCAGTGCCCTCTTTCAACTGTACACCCTAGTTTTTTGTAGTTTGTGTAACTTTGCTTTTACAAACATGTGATCTTTTCCACAGAGGATGTGAAAACTCACATATACTGCGATCCCATTGCTTGACCTTACCATCTCCCCAGAAGAGGGCGCTGTTGTTACATGTTATCTGAGTCCTTTATTGCCATCATGTTGACTTCTGTAAAAATATCAGATGTTTAGTTTAATTATTCAAATATGCTGGAAGGCAAATGACTATAGCATCACCTATGAAATTACGCACCTTGTTAGCATCCATACCTGCTGCTGTTGTTCAGTTCCCTGAGAATCAGCATATATGAAAGCTTAATTACAAAGGAAATATTTAAACTCTGTTCAAATATAATGCTCTCCTTCTGTTGTTAAACCTTCAACAGCTGATTAGATCAGCCTGAAAGAAGCCTTAGATCTATTACCCGGAAGTTGTATGAAGATCAGCTTCCTCCAGGAATTATGGGAGCTGGAATAAAAATCCCAAAAGACAATTTATGAGCTTTGGCAGGTACAGCAACACAATTAATCTAATTTCTTTCTGGACAAGTGAGCTTAAGACTAAAAATACCATCCCTGCTCTTTAGATGACAGTGTAATAGTTCACTGAGTTGGAAGGCAATTAATCAGTGTCACAGATCATAAGTGAAATTGATAGCGAATGGAAACTAGAGCGGATGGGAAGATCAGCATTTCATTTTAATCACCTACTATATGATAATAAAATGTGCTGCATAATGAAGAGGAGGCTATTGTCTAAACACTACCCTATAGTGTGCATGTTAATAATTTAGGAACCTGTACACACTCATTTATATACCTTAGTCTGCTGACATTAAGGTCTATTTTGGAACAAAAGCATTTCGGAAAAGATGCCATTGATTTCCTATGTGGGCTTCTGCCAACTAGATTAAGATCCAAATGATTCCACTGAAGAGCTGAAAGTCAGAACAAGAGAATCTTTATTTCATTTTCAGCTCAGCACCTTTAGCGAGTGTAAGTAAGTGATTCAGCGGGAGGAGGCTCTCTGAGGAGAAGACAGTAACATTGAGTCACCTTGCTGCATTGTGAGCCTCTGGCAGCCAAGAGGCAGGATTCAGCAACAGCAGCAGCAGCAGCAGCAGCAGAGAGCACACTGCAGAGCTGCGCTGGACTGTGCAGCAAATATGTGTGTATTTGTTTGTGCAAATTAGCATGTATAGATGCATGTCTATGTAGTCGAGATGATAATAAATCATAGCAAGGTCAAATAACAGCAACCGAGTTTGGCGACGAGATGATTACACTGCAGTATTTATGGTGTTCCAGTGGCTGTGTAACACACTGTGCAGACTAGTTGAATAACATACAACAAGTTGAATCACATAACACCAAATAACACTAAACGTAAAGCATTTGGTGTTATTAATGAATATAGATAGTTATGGTTATTTCCCTCAAATGCAGGATTCTACCTGCCTGACCTTACAGCACAGAGCATTTATCTGCAGTGTGTTGTAACTGGAGAGTGATATTATAATACTGTAACAGATGTAATAATATATTTTATGATTCACACATTTGGTTTGCTTCTTGAAGGTAAAATCCAGATGGATATGGAAAGTCTTAACCATAACTTTGAAACACATTGAAACACTTGTTAAAAACACTCATTCACTGATGAATATGCCTATATACTGTATGACACTACAGTACAAAAGTCCACTCATTTCTTTATATTTTGCTTCCAAGGAGCCAGACTTTGTTTTAATGTTTGTAAAGTGGTCGTGAGGAATAGTTCTTCAGGCTTCCTGGAGGCTTTTCTTTGGACATTGGCTGCTTTTTCATTCATTTTCAGTCCAGTTTTTTTTCCCTGAGCCATTCATCAGGAAGGAAAAGAGGGAGGAAAGGCTGAGGTACGTCAAATTATACAAGAACTGGACTGAAAATCTGTGGTGACAGGTCTTATGGAGTGATTAATCCAAATTAGAAAATATTTGGTTCAAATCACTATCAATATGGAGGAGGTCAGGAGAGGTGCAACAGTGAGTGTCTACATACCTCTGTAAATCACAGTGGAGGCTCAAATGGTTTGGGGCTGCATTTCAGCCAGTGCTGTTGCAGATCTTATCCAAACTGATGGACTTTATGAACACAGAAAAGTACCATCACATTTTGATCCACCATGCAGTGCTAAGAGCAAAGATGAGCTCTGAAATGTCCTTCGTGAAGCCTGGAGAACTACAACTGAAGACTGCTTAAAGAAATTTCAAGACAGCTGCCTCAGAGAGTTCAGGCTGCGCTGAAGCATAAAGATGGTCACACCAAATACTGACTTACAAATTCTGTTTTGGCCTTATATACTGTATTTCCATTTATGTTTGCACAATTCAATAAATCCCTACACCTATTTCCCATCTTGCTAGCAAAATATAAAGAAATATGGGGTGGCTCAAGACTTTTGCACTTTACTGTACATGAAGTGTACATTCGTTAAAAAAAAATGCTGTCAGTTCTTTAATTTAAATTGCTGCTTGTAAGTAGATCTTATTTACATTACCAATTTATAATAATTTACGAATTTATATTATTACATTACTAATTACACTGCAAAATCCTATATGCCCCCCAAATAGCTTTACTCTTCTTTCATGTAGGCAAGACTTCAGGAGATTTTCAGCAAAACAGTTTCTGATAAAGGCTTCTAAAAGCTTTGGAGAAAGTTTCATCCTCCACTATCTTTAAAGAACAGTGCCTTGAACCTCTGGAGAACAGTTCAATAAAACCTCCCCAAAGGGAATCAGAACCCTAAGTTAAACCACATGGTATTACATACAGAGGGTAATAATATTAATGATAATACATTAATAACAGAGCTTGGGATGATGAGATGAAACTGTGCTGCTTGTCTCTTGTTGGTCAGCAAATTAGCTCCTGTGCCAACACCACTGTGACTTTGAACATTGCCTGCTCTGTGAAAATTTATGAGCAGCGGCGGTAAATTGGGCAGGTCTGTTTGATGCAGTGTAAGCATTATTGTAATGTGTCATGGTCAGAGAGGCTTTCTGTCCTTAAAGCTTGACTGCAGTGCCAGTGACGGTGATGTGAGGCTGACAAATTTTACCTAAAGCTTCCAGTGCAATTAATGTATGGACATGCCGTAGATTCAACCCAAGCTGCGGACATGTCAGTTCTGAGCACACATACACATCCTGCCAGTTAACCGGCTTTCCACCGCTCATGTCCTATTCTTTCCTTTGGAGAAAACATATCAAAACGTGAGCATTTATCTGTGGTTACTCTTATCTCATGTTGCGCATTTTTTGTGTGGTATTTACTGGGACACTCTTTTGTAAAGGGGGAAAAAAATCAATTCATATAAAATTTCTCTTTTGATTGTCTTCTTGGTATCTTATATTCATGAAAAGGTTTTTTTTGGCAAGAAATCTGAATCAATAGGCAACTTTATCTACATTTGTATTATTTTTATTGTTGATTGTAAATATTGTTTTAAGAAAATTACATCAGCAAAAGAGGGTTTATTGCAGGATTTATTTATGTGGAAAAAAATCTGTAGAAGTCTAAACTGGTGACTTTGATCCAGCTTTCATTAAAGCAGACTTATGGCATTTTCACCCCGAAGTTTTACTATGGTCTGTCTTCATGACTCACATGCTGGACAGTAGTTTAATGCTCTAGTTTAAGTCAATGTCACCTTAATGAAAGTTTAGATGATAAGCCCCGGACCACATAGCCCAGCCTGAAAATATCTTATATTTTCAGATTTCTTTCCTTGTTTGTGGCTTTTTTATTTTGTCACATTTTCCCCACTGTTAATTATCTGATCATTGCTACTCTTAAACATCCACCCCCCCTTCCCCCATGGTGACATATTATTTTAGCACCTATTACGAATGGCACCTGTTAGTAATGAGTGACAACAAGGTCAATAACTTGTGGTCTCAGTTGTCTCTCTAATGCAGAGGTGTCAAACATAAGGCCCGGGGGCCAGAACCGGCCCCTCAAAGACCTTGATCCGGCCCGCTGGATGATGGAATCCCTTTTTTTGTCACTACTAGAGAATTATTTTTTTATGATGGCTTCACAGTAAAACTAAAATTAAGAAGGACATTTTCTGTTTGTTTTTTTGTTTTTTTACAGGATGTGTGTTGAAATCTTGATCTATGCTGATGACACAGTTCTATATGTACATCGCAAAGATCCTGAACAAGTTGCTGCTAAATTAACATTCACTATGCAAAAAGTTGTAAACTGGTTGAACAGTCACATCTTACTCTGAATAGAGAGAAAACAGTCACCCAACATGTACTTCCAGAATAAATGTAAACAATGTGTTCTCCCAAATATTTATGTTGAAGCAAAAGAGTCAAAAAATGTAGATGAGTTTGAATACTTTAGATAATGCTTTTACTTTTAAAAAAACATATTAAGATGTTGCATCATGCTGAAATACAACATAGTTCATTTTAACCATATTAGAAATTCACTGACTCTTGATGTATCTATTTAAATGCAATGATTTTTTTTAGTATTGATAATATATGATGTGCTGGGCAAAACAAATATGACTGAGGTAAAACCCATCAGATCACTATATAAACAAGTTCTCAAAAAATTGTATAGAAAATCGAATCAATATCATTACTGTCAAACATATTAAATATATGTTACGTTTTTGACAATCGAGTTTTGTATTCAGATTTAGCAAAGTGTGTCCAAACCTTTGACTGGTACTGTACGGTTAGTCCACAATTGCACATAATGCTGTCCCACCACCTTTGAGGAGGTTTGTCCAGCTGTGCTCTGAACAAGAGCAGTCACCAGTTCCACCATAAAGAGAAACTGTACTGTGTGCCTAAGCAAAACATTGCTTTTGCACAATGAGCTTCCTCCTTTAAAGCAATTAAACCCTGGAATATGCTCTAGTAGAATTTGAAAATGTGTACAGATTTCCATATCTTTTCTCTAAATGTGAAAAAGTGGATTTGAGTGTTCAGTTTTGTGTGCATTAATCTTATTAGAATTTGTCCTGTGTTTTATGGAATTTTGTTCATAGCTGATTAATAGTTTGATGTTTGTTTTGTTTGTCTTTGCTATTAACACATGTCTATAATATGTGTATATATGTACTGTAGGTATATGAATATGTGTATTTGTGTTCTGCTGATCTAATCTGTTTTTTATACTTTTTTACTGGCACAGAGACTGCAGATGGAAATTAGCTGATAGTTAAAACAAAAAACAAACAAAAACAAACTAAAGAGCTTGATGGAGGCTACACTGACATCTGATAAAATGAAATGCTAGAATTACTTGGTAACCACCAAGATCAACACTCTAGGTTCAAATTATAACAAAAATAAAAATAAAATTAATTTTAACCTACTGTAGCTTATTCCTGGCTCTAGTGATACTAGCCTTATGGTGCTCGGTAGTAAACATGCCCCGTTTTGTGGTCGTCCAATATCTCACAATTTACTGTAAGTTAACTCATTCCCACGCCTTATTAACTTGTGGCTTTGAGTTATTGATCTTGTGGCCATAAGCTAACCATGCAATGATATCTCATGGCCATTCAATGCTATTTTTTCACTGCTGTCAGCACGGGAGCTCTATTGTAAACAAAGAAAACTAAAAAAGAGGATTAGAAACTGTTAAGGGATGCTTCCCTCCTCCAATGGCTGCCTCTCACTCAACATTTTTGTGAAGTTTCCAGGTTGCTTTTGTTTCTTGCCTTGTTACTACTAAGTCACATTGGCTGTATTTATTGATTTCAGTCTCGATAGCATAGGGATCCCTGAGAATCTGATATCAGACAGAATTGTAAACTCAGATTCTCACATCTGGACCAGGCAAACATGAGAAACTGGAACTGTTGTGGAGGGTCGTACCAGACAGCTGAACTCAGTTCTGCAATCCATCCATCCATCCATTTTCTACCACTTATCTGAATCTGAGTCACAGTGGCAACAATATTCTGCTCAATATAATTTTTTTCTCTTTATAAGCATATTGGTGTGGCCCTCCACAAGTTTTTCATATTGCCCACCCCTGCTTCACATTAATGCATAATTAATAAAGGCATTCCCACTACAGAATGCTACTTAAAATGTCAACAAAATGCAGGAAATGGAAGATGTGATTTTCTTGGTGAGGAACACTGACAACCGAAACCAACCTGTCGGGATTCATAAAGACTGGAATAATTAGAACTGCTACTGATGACCAGCCTAACTGAAGCAACGCAGGACAGGAAGCAGTGCTTCATCTACCTCCGGAGTTCTTTATGAAGAATTCAGTGAGTGAGATTGACAGTTTGGTAAGCTTGTTAGCGTGTTCTTTATGCTATAGTTATCTGAATAACTGTTACATGAACCTACCAGGCACGTACTGAGTTTGTTGTGTATGCACCACGTAACTGAATGTGTTACGTTAGCCTATTCCCCATGATGTTCTCTAATTCATTATTATTTTAAATTGCCTTTCAAGATGAAATGTCTGTTCTTGGTCTCGGATTTTATCAAATAAATTTCCCCAAAAAGTGCGTCTTATAGTTTGGTGCGACTAGGTTTTTTTTCTTAATTATTATGTATTTTGTATACTCTAGAGCGACGTATAGTCCGAAAAATACGTATATATTTCCGCTTTTATTTAACATATTCCAACAATTCTTTGAAAACTTGCACGTTTTGATTTCATGTGCGAATTCTAGTATAACTACATTTATAACTGGGCCACCCAAGAACAAATCATTGTCTTGCAGTGTCCCACTGCTAGGGTCCAATGCTTTAATCCAGATCTAGCTCATCCACTTTCTTGAGCTTGCCTACACTTCTGTATGGCTTAATTATCCTTATAAAACTACCAGTTTTTAATCATTTTATCTTTTACGAGGAGCTGCCCAACAAAAGGGGAGTCTTGCAGGGAGTCTGTTGATTTTGTTTGGTATTCTTCCCCTTTAAAAAAAAAAACTATGCAGCCCTAGCGGCGGTATTATGTGGGCTCCCAGGAAAAAGTCAGCGGAGAGGGAGAGGGGGGGACGAGCTGAGCTGGAGACGAGAGATCATGGCGGCACCTCTCGGACGGGACACCCTACCTGACCAGTGGTCGTATGGAGTTTGCAGAGATGGCCGAGTCTTCTTCATTAAGTGAGCCGTTTTGCTTGTTCTGCTCCTATTTTACACGGCGGTGTGAAGGTTGTTTTTTTCCCCCTTGTTGTTCTATTAGCTTTCAGTAACAGGTGTCTTTTCTTGCAGTGATAAAACTCACAATACTACTTGGCTCCATCCACGCACTGGGGAACCTGTTAACTCGGGACACATGATACGTTCAGGTACGCGATAAAATTATCTGATTTTGCAGAATGCCAGGAGATTTTTTTTCTGCAGTATGTAGCAGGTCGTTCAGTGTGTTCTTGTCCGTGTTATAGATTTGCCAAGAGGTTGGGAAGAGGGCTTCACGGAAGAAGGAGCCAGTTACTTTATCAAGTGAGTGGCTTTTGTGCATTTTTACCTCGTTCAGTCGCGTAAAAAAAAAAAATCAACCCATGGAGGCGGTTGTTCGGTTTCAAAGTGCTCTGCTGCTGCTGCTGCTGCTCTAACACGTTCGATGCACTATAACAACCAAACTACATGTAAGGCTGAAATTGTAAACACACTGATTTATCTAAAAGCTGTGTGTTAATGACAGGCAAGCACACACGAACATATGGATTAACACACAGCGGTCCCATTAGATAGGTGAAAGCAATTATCTCTGCCTGCATTGTGAACAGAAAGTGACAGAGCCCGGCAGGACAGGAAGAAGGCTATTAAAATTCTCCTCACATCCACCATGCAGGACCTCTACTCACTCCGATAGGTGTGCAGACTTGGGCTGTGTGTGTGTGTGGGTGCAGATGTGAATGAGAGGAGAGACTGTAAAGGTTGGAGGAGAGGGGTGTGACCATGTGGTGACAGAGATGTATGGCATGATTGCATTATTGAAGCAGAGAGGGCAGAATTTTCAAAGTCACATGCAGCACTCTGAAGTTTTTTCTCAGATTTTCACATTAAAACAGGATTCTGGTTCAAAGTCTGTTTGAGTGAAAGGCAGCAGAGACATTATCAGTGTATTTTGAACTATTATTATATTTACTGTAGTTCAGGACTGCAAGTATTGATTATTTTAGTAATCAAGTATTCTAGCGATTATTCCATCGATTAATCGAGTAATCAGATAAGAAATAATTCTGCATATTTTAACTTCCATACTGCAGTTTTTTCGCTGTGGTGGACAGCAGCTACAAGGTTGACAATTGCTGATCTGGTGGTTGATGTACTTCAAGTTGTTTAACAATAAAGGTTTTAATAGTGGTTACAGGAAAAACTGCTGCTAGAAAAACACTTCAATTGTTCCACCTGAGCTCAAGGTCTCGGTATCGGCTCCGCCTCTTTGCGCTTGCCACGCATGTGCAGATGGGATTACCAAAACTGCTGCTGTTGTGTTACCAGTTTTTGTTGAAAAACTGGGTGGTTACATGCCTGATGTTGTAATGCTTTGCATTCACAACCATTCTCCTAAACACGTTTCTATTGCAGGTCTATTGTTAGTCAGTTTGTGTCAAGGATTTTTTAGAATCGAAGGAATCGTTGCTACTGTAGTTGATGTTATGCATTATTGGATGCTGGTCTGTGGGTGTCAGTGTATATGAGACAGGTACTATGATGGGAACCAGTGGAGGAGAGCAACCCGGAAATCCTGCAGAAATTAATGTCATTAAAGCCTGCTATGAAACATACTGGAGACATCTGCATATGGATCATGGTTACAAGCTCTGCCTCCCTAACATGTGATCCCAAAGCCCTTTTACTTTACTCTGTTGCAGACGGCCTATGTGGAGAATTTTACATCCTCTTAACTGCAGTCTCAGTGTCAGGTTAGTTGTTACTCGGTGACACAAAAATACTCTTCAGTTTGCAGCTCTGTATTAACAACATGGACACTTTGTATTAGTGACTGCTATATTCACAAACTGGCATGAAACTGCTTATCAGAGTTGTTCCAATAGTAATACAGATCAGATACAGATAGTATTGCACCACACTAATGAACTTTTCTTTTAAAATTGTCTTTGTTCTAGCTAACAAATTTGTTGTTTCTGACACATATTGTGTGCAGAATAAAGGTGGTCTTTGTGTTTCCCTGATTCACTCGTGTTTTCTCTGTAAGAACTGAGAACAATACAGCAGTGAAGTTCTGTGATATATGACATCCTAAATGTCAAAGCTGTGAAATCACTCGGCTACTTGTTGCCCATTTGGCTTGGTGGGAGGATCCTGTTTTGCTCTTGTTTCTTTGTTTTGGAGGCCTTATTTCTTGCGAAATCAGTCGAAAACTCAGCGGAGCTGGTTTTTTTTGTACCTTTCAGCTTATTTTGAGCACCAGCTGACTTTTTTCCATGTTTTCCTTGGCATGTGAAAGAAAGTGAAATCATAAAAAAACAACTCTCAGCTATTTATAGTAAATAGCTTTCAGCCTTCAATATGGATGTGGGAGTTGAGGTCTTGTGGTTTGTGGGGTCAGGCATCTGTGGATTGGCCTTGTACCACTGCATCACTTTCATGCTCAATGTGATTAGGATCATTAAGCTTGGAGGGCATGTTAATGCCTTGTGTTCTTTTTGTGTTCCTGTGCAGTTTTTGAGGTGTGGTGGCACTGATGGAGGCTGTTGCTGGGTGTATATATATATAAAAAATTCTGCTTGTCCACTAAACAAGATTGGCTAGGTCCTTCATCCCTGTATGTAAATGAGGTTATGTACATTTTGCTGCTGCTGCAGGTCCAAGTCCCATAACAAAGGCTGAAATAGTCACGGACAAGTGATTATTTCTTTTTTGGTTCAGGGACAATTCTCCATAAACATAAATTTGAAAGTAATGTATTTCAATAGAAGGTTGCTATATTTCGTATCAGAAGCACTTATTTTGTCCAGAGAAAGTGTCACAAAAAAATGTGGAACCTGCTGGATTTTAGGCTAAATTGTGAGCTTTCTGAACCTAACCCAGTAGCTTTTAATGCCTAAACTTAAAGGAGCTGTTGTTAGTGTCTAACTGAGAAATAACTTATTTAAGAATGATATAATGATGTCTGAAATGAATCAGACTTCTGACATGAGTGGCAAAAATAATTTGCTCCACCACCAACCCCTCCAGAAGTGGAAAATATTCATTTTGTGCACATGGACATGAATTAGAGCAGGCTGTTTAAAAGTCACGTAGAGGGACACAAAAAATCTGTAAAATTCACATCCAGAAACACAAACCGGCAGGTTAAAGGTCATGAACATTTCATGAGCCGTGTTGCACTCTCTTTATGCTGGAAGTGGGGACTAATTTCAGTTTTGTCTCCCTCTTTGTCGCCTCCTGTTAGCAGAGATGCACATAGGCAGCTCCACTCTTGCCACCACACAATTAACACTGCACTAAGTGAACAACACAGCCATCCACCTGTCACATTAAGTTGTTTCCACCCCAACAAACAACAACACACAGCAACCACTACCAACCAGTCATAGTAAAGTGATAATAAACTGAATGGACAAAAAACTGCAAAAGGCGTCTTTTTCCTCGAGCTGTGTTATCAGTGCTGTTGGTGAGATTACATCAGCTCACTAAGCTGAATATCAAGACACTTGGTAAAGAGATTAAGGATGGTGTCATATGTGCAGCAGGCAGAGTTGGACCCAAAGTGCACGAC
Organism: Apistogramma diplotaenia; assembly: GCA_015052665.1. Lineage (NCBI taxonomy): Eukaryota > Metazoa > Chordata > Actinopteri > Cichliformes > Cichlidae > Apistogramma > Apistogramma diplotaenia. Next base: position 26,923 of record VOQJ01020805.1, on the reverse strand, counting down.
TTGGGATTCAGGACACAAGAAAGGCAGCTTTAATGCTGAAGACGTGTCCGAAAACAGAATGCAACAGAGCTGGGCTGGAACCAGGAATACACACCAGGAACATGAGCAGAACACACAACTTCGGCAGAACACAGCAGCGGGGAATGAGGGCAAACACACCAAAGGACAGCAGGAGACAGAGGCAGTATAAACACTCACAGAGCAGAGTTAACAGCTGGGATACACGACTGGAAACCACAGACATGATGAGGCAAGGGAAGTAAACTAAACACAAACCACAGAAAACAACAGTTGCCACAGTAAAACAGGAAACACAACTGAACAGGAGACCAGTGTTAGTTTGACATAGGGGAGAACAGAAGGACTAGACAAGGGAACTTGGAAAGACAAGGGGCAAAAGCAGAGGCGACAGGGACACCAAGGAAGACGACAGGGATCTACCTCGAAACAACCTGCACGTGATAAGAAACTAAAAATCAACAGGAACTGAAACTCAGAGGGAAATATTGAATCCACAAAGTGCCACAAACAATAGGCATGATTTCTAAACTTCAAAGTGCAAACTAAATACTAACTAGGTAGGACAAGGACAGACAGAGAAACATGGATGTCACACTGAATATACAAGGCCACAATGGAGGTACTAAAGAATAAGTAATATAAACAAGGTTGCAAAGAAGCAAAGCTCAAAACATATTCACAAAATGCGAGGAAACGTTAACTTCACCCAAAACCCCAAACCCAGGGACAATGACACACGGGCAAAGGAAGAAAACATCCAATTTTGAAACGGTGAAATCAGCTTGACAGGAGAAGAGCTCCCAAATTTTAGGAAAAGAGTCGCTTAATCCTCAAATACCTGTCAGATTCTAGCACTCACAAGATGGGTTACTTATTACAACTTTACTTGGCAAAGCTGAAACACTAATGACACTAGTGACGATGATAGCTCATTAAAAATTGTTACGGGGCCATCTATTTGGACTGTGGATCTGTTTGAGACCATTAGAATGATTGTGTATTATTTTTTTAGTTGGCAGGAACTCGGCGTTTAAAACGTTTTATTTATCTTGCAGGGGTAAGCGTTGGTAATGATATGTTTGTGTGCTCTGTGCAGAAATGAACATGTTTTTTCGTGCGTGTTGATGAATTTAACGTCCTTGAGGTGGATCACACTGTGACATGCTGTCTGCCCTGCTTCTTTTCCAATTCCTGAGCTTTCCATGAAGTGTGCAACAAAGAAACTCTGCACTGAAGTCCACATAGTGCTGCCCTGATGTGGTGTGTGTTGATAGTGGAACTTAGCTGACTTGAAGTACAAAGGAGGGATTGTTCTGACACCGTGGCTGTTGCAAAACCCGCATTTACTTACACCTCGCTGTTGGTATGCTGTGCACCCCCCCCCCCCTCCCCCCCCCTTTACTTTTTTGGTTAAGGGTTATGGATGGTGTTTTCATTTTTCGGGAAGGGAAGGGGGTT
>VOQJ01020805.1:11609-25424 GCA_015052665.1 Apistogramma diplotaenia | reverse complement strand
TGTTGCAAAACCCGCATTTACTTACACCTCGCTGTTGGTATGCTGTGCACCCCCCCCCCCCTTCCCCAGCCGTTAACTTTCTGGTTAATGGTTAGTGATGCTGTGTTCAGTTTTCTGGAAGTGTAAGGTGTTCGAACTGTATCAGCTGATCTAAGAATGATTTACTGTACTTAGGCTGACATGTAGCACAAGTTGCATATATTTTCACTCAGAAATGTTAGTCACAGCACATCTGAGACACTCACATCATTATGAGGCTGAACTGTGGAAAATAATAAAGTCTTCCAAGCTTAATGGGTGAGCCTGTTGTCATGTGTGGCAGCAGATTGAAATAGAGTTCATCAGGCTGTCGTACTTCCGGCAAATCTCCCAGGGAGTGACCCAATTTCAAAACCATCTTCCAAAATCAACCCACTTCAATCCCTGAAGATAATGCCACAGATGAAAGAAATCTGCGACTTAAACCTGATGGGTGTGGATTAATCTAAGTAAATGGAAAGGAAGACAAAGCTGAAAATCTAGGGGGCAATTTTTAATAACCGTCATGAATACTTAATTACAGTTGCAGCTTGACAAGTTTAGAGATGATGCCTGTACTACTTGGAGGCAGATGTGGTGATGCGTTTCTGAAGACTGTGAACCTCCGTGCCTCCTGTTTCTCTCACTGATTAGTTTTGTTTTTTCTCGTGGCAACTCATCGCACTTCTCATAGCTACTTTTGGCTGCTCCGTTGCCACATGGGGTCGCTCCCGCATGTTTCATTTGGCAGATGTTCGTCCTGATGCCAGATTGCCTTCTTGACACAACGCCAAAGGGGATTTGTGTCTCCGGGATCGAACCAGCGACCTTTCATTTGCCAAGCGAATGTGCCAAGTGAATGTGTAAACCACGACACTAAAGATAAGAACATAAAACAGCCATGTAGGTCTACCATAAAAACAAGGCAATAAAATCTACAAAGCTGTTTGATTGGTTAGGTCTTTTTGCTGGACTGGTCTGAGGACAACAGGCTCGCAGAATCAGACTTCCATGAAATCACTTCTTAAGTTTCATTTTTAGACACTTGCTTTTGACTGATTCTGTTTGCATGTGATTCCTTTGATCTTTTGGTTTTAGTTTTAATGCTAATTACTTGCCTTTAGTCGCATTTATTAAATTATATCTTATTCGCCTTTGTTGTACACGTGCTATTAGAGCTTCCTGTTTAAATCCCACCCCTTCAGTATGCTGCTTTTGCACTTCTATTGATGCACTTTATATACTAGCGCATATGCTGGTATATTTAATTTTTATTATTATTAGTGAGCTCTGTCTCACTGTTGTGACATCATACATCATAGACTGATGCCAAAGGATACTCAGATCTGAGCTCTCCGATGCCAATAGCTCTGACATACGGTAATATTTCTTTTCGTTACACAAATTAACAACATAAACAGAAATTATAATATTTATAATGATTACTAAACACTAGGGAAACTGCACTTAGGTTCACTTTTGACCACTTCGCTGGCACTCACTGAGCATAAGAAATGTGCAATTCTATAGCTCCCCCAGGGAGAAAATTACCAGACCGAGGCACAATGGTGTGCTGTTGAGGACACAGTTCACATTGTTGAATGGGTTAACAATGTTGTGGTGCAGTCCAGGGGGAAGTATTTGATATCCACACTAAAGCTCACACAGCTTTTATACTAAAATAAACTCACTCAGCTTCTTTCTCAAATTTTACTTGTCAGAAAGTTCTGTCAATATTTCATTGTTGCCTGAGATTTCTGATGAATATTTATCTTCCTATTGTCCCACAGCTTGTTATGGTTTTAGTTTGTGCTTGCATTTTCTTTTTCAAATAGCTGACATTTTTGATCAGGATGCTGTGAGTTAATTAGCCATGAGATGTTTTAAAGCTTTTTTTATACAGGAAATGGGGGGGAAAAGGAGTTTAATGTCCCTACAGGCCTCTATCACAACACTGTCCTAATGAAGCTTTCTTTTTCTGCTAACACATCAAATCTATGCCTCATTGCTGAGGCCACAACATCATTGCCAAAATAGAGCTCAAAGGCTCATCAAGTGAACTTTTCCTTGTTAAATTGTAATTTTTCTATGTGATATATGGACATGTTTAACTGTAAGGTTGCATTTGTGTTCTGAAAAATCCAAAAAAAAAAAAAGGTACCTGTGCTCAAGTTTGAAACTTTAAAGTGAAGTCAAGCTTTGTACCCGTCTCTGTGCAGGACCCTTCTGCGTGGAACAGCGAGTCTCTGACAGGCATCACTTTAAAACAGTGTTTTCCCAACCGGCCCCCCTTGGCTCTGAGACAGGAAGCCGGTCCAGTTTCTTTGTTTCTCAGTGAGGCAAAGAAGCAGGAACGCTCGAGGGACACGATCAAGCCTTTCGTCCCGTCAGAAATGATCAACTCTCAGATTAAGACGCAGGATGTGATGTCCTTGGATATTAAACCATAACAATGTCATTTATTGACATCAGTGTGACATTGCATAAAGTTATGGTAGATGAGACTAACTAGTTTTGAGTGACCTCATGTTTCTACTGATTGTAGTAGAAGTACATGCTTTGAAAGTGTTCAGTCCCATGGGAGGTCATGAACGTGGGATCAGTGCACAGTTTGCATTTCAGGAAATCATTGGTAAAGGGTTCATTTAACCTGAGAGTCATTCACTGCATCATTACTCAACAGTGTTATTGACAGAAATGTATTGGTGCCACTGGGTGTGTCTTCAGAGTCATACAGCCTTCTTTGGCCGATGTTTCAAGTGAGAAAATCCCAAACCATAACTGCTCTGCCCCACATGTTTCATTCGCATCGTTCTTTTCTTGTCTACATGTGCCGGCCGTTTGTTAAACTGTATCCGTTGGGCTCTACAGACGACTAGCTTCATGTTCTAGAAGTTGTGTCTTCGCAATCTGACACGATCACTTTCAGTGTAGCTTCAGCACATTTGAATTGCGAGGTAACTTGGGAGCCATTTATTTTTATATGTGCTAAAAACAGTTAAACGTAACAGCAGGCTAATGAAAAACATTAGCCGACTCAGCAGTAGTCTAAGACAACATCTTAAAAATATGATACTTGGGCTTCGCAGGGGGTCAGTTTAGGTCCAGAATAATTCATTAACAGCAGCGTGGTAGTGATGGCAGAGAATTCACATTCCAGGCCCAGAAAAACGGATTTACACTCGACTCCTCTTTGAATTGAGTATTTAATTATTTTCCCTTCCATGTTGGGAAAAGAGGAATATTTTGGGTCTGTGTTTTGCACGGCAGAGATGTCATTTTTATATGACTTAACTAAATTATTTTGTTTATTTGTAATGTGTAGGTCACTGTATCTAACAATATATGTTTCTGTAGATATAGCTACACAAGTAGTTGCAGCTCTTGTTGTCTTGTTTGGGTGACGAAAAATGCACAAAATCAAATATGTAAATGATTCAAACTGGTCTGTGTTTTTTGGCCAAGGACTCCAGCCTGATTTTGTTTTTTGCTTGGAATTAAAATATGAACTCAACAGGCCTAATACATTGTGGGGTGTTGGAAAGACCAATATGATATAGTGCTCATTTTCCTAGTCTATAAAATATCTCCTCACTCTCACATGCATGCAGACTACATGGACAACACAGTTTCTTCAAATAGACACACGGACGATATGGCAATCTTGCCTAGAAGCATGAAATATAAATCCTCGAGAATGGCAACAGTGAGCGTGATAACGTCATCTTAGCAGGGACACTGAAATTGATATTTGGACTCTTGGCCAAAGAATTGCAAATGTGTTTTTGGTGAGATGTCAGGTCCTCTCACTTCTGTGGGGTTATTTATGTCGACTGTTGTTATTATCAGTAGATCATGTCTAAAGCGCTTATGTTTGTGCATCCATCTTCATGACTTACTCGTGAGGCAGCCAGGACCTTTCTTTGAGGTCAGAGTGATTTTCTAAAAAGGGCTTTATTGTCAATAGCATGTCCACAATGACTTATTACAGGGGCTGTGACAGTTAAAAAATAATGTTCTGTACTGCCTGGGCCTACAAATAGGGATGCAGACTGAAGCAGGAGACTGAATAAAGATGAAAACAAAGAGTGGATTTAGTATCTGGTACAGTAGAGTTTTGTTCTGCGGAATACAGAGGAAGCTTCCCATCAGGCCTTGCTTGGATTTGCAATATTTAACCCGGGAGCCTAAGAGCTGCAGGCCTGAGGTGTGCGCTGTGTTATGTAGAATGAGTCATTCACTGTCCTGATGACTTGAGCAGGTTCAGAAGTCAGAGCTGGAGCAGCAGGAGTCAGAGCAGAAACAGGGCAGGGGAGATGCCCGAGCCGGGATGGGGACCTGCTGTTGCAGTTGTCTGCCCCTTAGCAGCGGGGCTGACTGGGCTGATCGTGAAACACAGGTAGTAGCTGAACTGGAGGACTCTAGAATGGAGGAGAAGGAGAGGCAGACTGAGACAAGGTAATTTGAATTTGAATTGTATCTCTGTGCCAGATTAGTGTTTTTATGTGTATTATATGTTTATGTTAAAGTATGACAACTCTAGGATGCTGAGACATATGATAGAAATCAAAATATGCTACATTATTTTGTCAAATGTCATTTATCACTCCTTTTCAAGTTGTTAAAGAAAGAGGCTCTGGACCTTAATAATTTCAGCTGCCTCACTGGAGGAAATGCAGTTTGTATACTCTCTCTGTGATTAAATTCAGATGACAGTTCTTTCTGCCGCATTCTGTCAGAGCCACAGTGTGACTGGAGCCACTGCAGAGAGAAGCAGGTCCCACCGTGTCCTCATCTCACCAGACGGGTGACAGGAGAAGTGATTAGTTGGCACAAAGGAAAGATGGATGTTCTGTAACATGGGGAAATGAAAGCATATTGTTGAACTTACATTTTCTCTGTGGAATACTTTATATTGTATACGACAGTTTCCAGCGTTTGCTTTAAAGTAATAAGCAGTGTTTTAAATGTGGGCAAGTACCCCTGTGTCGCCACAAGTATGGGAATGCACTGTTATCTCACTGATTTTCAGCAAAACTTGTGTCTGTATAGAAAAAACTGTTTTAGTTTTATAATTCTCTGCATTTCTAGCATAACGTGCACATAGTTCAAACCTGCTGGTCTGCTGGGTTTCCTGTGCAGGGTTTGCATGCTCTCCCTGTGACTGTGTCTAAAGCTGCGAGTGTTAGGTTAATCTCTAAGTCTAAATTGAGTGTGGATGTGAACTGTCTCTCTCTCTCTGTGCTAGCCCTGTGATGGATTGGTGACCTGTCAAGGGTGTACTCTACCTCTTGCCAGTTGTCAGCTGTGATATGTTCCACTGCACCTCAACCCCTTATCCAATCTACCTGAACTGGATTAGCAGTAAAGAGGATGAATGAATATATGTACTGCTATTAACTGTAATTTACAAATATTAGCAGTGGCTTTAAATTCTAACATGATAGCTCTTGCATAAGTCAATCAATTTTTGGGTGGTTTAGCATTTTCGGGTCATTGCTTCATTTCTTTTTTTTTTATCTTAAAAAACAAACAAACAAGCAGGCAGCAATTTTCAGCACTATGCATGCACAAGTATTGCACATATGCTACCCACCAACCACAAAAAGGCAAAGAAAAGTTTGTGACTAGTGGGCAAAGTGAACCACTTGATATTTGATTCAAAAGCTGACTAAGCTATCAAGCAGGGGAATACAGTATTAATAGCCAGAAACACTCCCAATGAATGTTGTTTCTTAGTATCTAACACAGCTGTGTGCCAAAAAAAAAGTGGTGTAAGTGAAGGTGATAGTTTGCCAGCATTTACAGCTTGTTATGCTAATCCAAGTGGAGAAAAATGTTATTATAACATTGCATAATAATTGCTACGGGGCATTCGACAATACACACGTGTCTCCTTTAACTGACTGCACAGAGTTTCTCACAATTTCTAATCATGAAGTGTGATTTACTGCTGACATATTCCAGGAGGGATATTATACGAAAGCCGAAAAAGCAAACACGTTAATAAGCTTATGTTAGCAGCAGATTGAGTGTATAAGCTGTGAGAAAATGTTGCTCACTGTGGATTACTTGATTTAATATTGCTGTTGCCATTAATGGAATATTGAGTGTGGAGGGAAAAAAAACCCCCCAGAAATGAAACGGCCGGCCTGGCCACTGCTGCTGAGAGCAGATGTGAGGATTAGGGCCGTTTCTCTCACTGCGGCATTTATCGAACACATTGACCACACAGCTGTGTGATTTCTCGCAGACCGATCCCGTTTCATTTGCCTTAGTGCAGAGATGCATGGCCAGATTTGTATTCATGAGCCTTCCCTTAATGCTTCTTTTTTTTTTCTTCCTATTATGACTCTGTGATTGAGGAATTAAGCCTGCTGTGACCAGGCGTTGCCTCCAACCATTGTGTGTATGTTGTATATTGATGAAAAAGTGCTAATTTTAGTACTTAATTAATATTTTTTAACCTGAGGTCTCGGGGATGGTGCACCCAACCCCATCTGCCACTGGATCGATGAGACCTGCGGTGCACTTTTCTATGTAGCCACTAGATACTGCTGTTGAGTCTTTGTTTACTTGACAAAGACTCGGCAGTTTGATGCTTTGTTACACATTTCATCTCATGCGATGACAAAGTCAAATGGCAGGGATTGTATATAAAATGTTAAATAGGGTATGTTTTTATGATGGTTTCATTAGGCTCTTTCTCAGGCTTGAGTTACATGTATTGTTTACCAAACATCTCAGAGTCAGATGTGATGCTCAAAGCCCTTTTTTGGGGGTTCTTATGTGTTAACTGGATGGATCAGATACACTATATAAATCAGCTTTAATTTGCTATACGGTAGCCAGGATAAAAGTAGTGTGTGGACATCGACATTGTATGGCTTGACCTACCCTTAGGTTTGACCACCTTCATTCAGCCCTCTGCTCTTATCTATATGTCTGTCTGCGGATTATTGAACTGGCACTGTAGCAGCCTGCGCCCAGCCACTCAGGTCTGCTCTCCATCCATCCCTCTCTCCCTCAGGCTGACTGAGATGTGATCTGATAAAGAGGACTCTGGGTGAAACGGAAGGCTCTGGTTGCAGTCAGAGACCAAGGTCAGCACTTTGCTGGACAACACAAAGAGGTGATAACTATTCATTTGCAATGATAAAAAAAAAAAAGAAAAGCGTCACAGCTTAAGAGTTTCCTCGCCGGCCCTTCCCCTTCCCTCGGTGTCAGCTTCCACATAGATGCTAAACATAAAAGTATTATTTTATTAGTCCCCTGTGAACATAAGTAGAGCTACATTCTATAAGGGCCTGCAGTGATTGATCAGGAGCAGAGAGAGAGGGCTGAAACAGCAGTTATACTACTATTTGACACCCCTCTTTGTCTTCTTTCTAGCACACCCACCAGGATACACTTTAACAAGCTCAGTTTTCATATCTTAAGAGAGCAGAAAGGGTCACTCACTATTGGTTGTCTGCAGAATCAGGAGAGATTTTGAGGCTTTTTAAGTGGACTCACTGCATTCCACATCTGATCACAAGCTGGTGAGTAGCAGCATGCACAGATATAGGATTTTATAGTTTTTACCAACATACCAGGAGTATGATGATTAGTCTGTTTTACATTTATTTAGTTACTGTAATGTCAGACATACTTGTCCTAACAAAATAGCTCGCTTTACACAGGGTTTCAACTTCTGAAGAACCCTCTGTTCTCGTCATCATATGTATACAGCATTAAAATGGAAGCATTAAAATGTTTCATTGCTTTGTGCTCTTTATTTTATTACTTATCTGAGTACCTAAAGAAGAGGATAGATAGATTTCTATTGCAAATTAATGTCAGTAGTTTCACATATTTTGAAGTGCTGCTGCTTGAGTGGCTAGTGTTCAAGTGCTCCTATCTTTCATTTCCTATAAGTAAGACATTGTTATCACAATGGTAAAATGCAAGTGTGTTACAGGTAACATTTCTGCACGCAAAATCTCTAAAGTAATAAAAGCAAAATGTTGTATTTTATGTAGTAAGAAATGTAGTAAGAAAACAATACAAATTTCTGGTAGTGGATAATGCAATGCACTGTCCAAAGACGCACAAAGATGTGCACATGCACTCTGCCCCCTTCTCTTTCTGCAAGGAGTGAGGTGTCTATCTGTGTCTCTGCACATAACATTACACTAGTTGCCTGGCAAAAAGAAAGGTAAAGGAGAAACGGAGAGAATTAAATAAAAAGTTAGGGCCCGGAGTGGTCAAAAACAGTGACTAAACAAACACACTTAACCTGTTTGTGTTGTTGTGAATCTGTTATTTAATACTTTTGGTGTTTAACTATAAAGTCAGTTTGAACAAACTCTGTATCTCATTCTGTTTGAAGGGTGTTGGTTAATTGTATTGTGTGTCTGTCTTGTATGTTTGATGTGAGTTTTTGAGGTTACACCTGCAGCCGCTGTTGATATATACACAACAATATAACAATAGCTATGGTGTTTATGAGAACAAGAAGTTATTTGACATCTGAAGTGATTTGTATGTTGGAGTTATTCCTTGCAACGAAACTAGTTTCCTTAAAAACTACCCAAAATGTGCAACACATTGCAATCTGACCAAATCCAATCTGGTCTGCGACCCAGCATCAGATAAGTGGAATAAAACGAATGAATGGATGGATGGAGAGACCAAATGCTCAATTCAGATTGCATTTGGTGGTGGTCAGACCCAGACATCTGTCAGACTGGTATTATCGCCATAGTGCTGAAGAGGTCTTTACTTGCTGTGTGATGCTTTTGACTCCTGGGGTATGCAAATGAGATGTGAAGGAGTGTAGAGACGGATGAGAAAGAGCAGCAGAGGGTGAAACTAAGGGAATGAGGGCAACAGCTGCAGGAGGCATTGGCTGCATATTCACGTGTCTGTGTGTGCGCTCAGGTACCGTCAGATTAATTTTCACTTAAAACCTTGCTGCCTTAATAGCTCATTGAAGAAATTTGAAGCATAGCATAGTCATCAGTCTCTTTAGGTCATAGTCATCACTTAAAATTTCTCCTGTTATCTCATGTCTCCCCTACTTACACTCTCCCCCTTTTCATCTTTTCTATATGTTTAAAGTAATCTTGTCGGACATTATCGCCCTACAGCACAGAGCTGAGGTCATCTTTGCTAAACAAAAACATCACTGGAAGATCATTTGCAGTGACTGGTAACATGGAAATGTGGAAACTGATCATATATCGATTATAGTAATATTTTATAATGGCATGAACTAGTCATCCCCTTTTCATGTTCTAAAACTTTCCTTCACACTAGCCAGAATAAGACTTCACAACGCAGTATATTGTATATTTCTAATACTTATTTCACCTCAGGTCAGTTTTAATAGTATTATGCCAAATCACAAAAATAGTAATTGCAATGCACTGCCTATTGTAAAAATTTTATAGATGCAAATTTAACAGTCAGGTGACTGGGAGGTGCAGCCATCTGTTTCAAGGAAATGGAAAGAGAAGAGCACAGAGAGATGACAAACAACAAACATGACAAAGCGCAAACTGTGGGAGTGAGAAGACACAGACTTAATGACATCCAGCAGTCATATGGGGGGTAAAAGCGAGGGGAAAAGAGGAAAGGTGTTCAATGCATCATGGTAAAACCTCCATCTGCTTGAGCCTATTGCAGCATAACTAAAGCTTTATCAAAAAAATGGACAAAAAGAAAAAGCCTAAGCCTCATCACATGAGAGATGGCCTGATGTTTGAATTCCCCAGCTCTCATTCTACTTTTTAAAACCTAAGGACTCAAAAGTAAGCCTGCACTCTGAGGGTAAAGTGCTGTATTGGGATAATAAGGTACCATTTAAAATGGGACCTTTCAAATTCCAGATTTTTATACTCTATGAGAGCAGCTTTGCATGGTTCACAGTCCTAAATAATCCTTTTCTACACTATATTTCCAAAAGTATTCACTCACACATCCAAATCATTGACTTTAGGTGTTCCAATCACTTCCATGGCCACAAGTGTATGAAACCAAGCACCTCGGCATGCAAACATTTGTGAAAGAATGGGTCGTTCTCAGGAGCTCAGTCAATTCTAGCACAGGACTGTGATAGGACACCACCTGTGAAACAAGTCCAGTCGTGAAATTTCCTGTCTACTAAATATTCCACAGTCAGCTGTTAGTGGTATCATAACAACGAAGAATGACAGCAACTCGGCCACAAAGTGGTAGGTCACATGAAATCACAGAGCAGGGTCAGCAGATGATGAGGTGCATAGAGAGCACAGGTTGGCACCTTTCTGCACAGTCTATCAATAGAGCTTCATGGAATGGGTTTCCATGGCCGAGCAGCTGCATTTAAGCCTTACATCACCAAGTGCAATGCAGTGGTGTAAAGCACGCCACCACTGGACTCACGTTCAGTGGAGACGGGATTGGCAGTTGCAAGGGGAACAGTACTTGTCCAACTGCATTGTGTCAAGTGTAAAGTTTGGCAGAGGGGGGTTTATGGTGTGAGGTTGTTTTTCATGACTGGGACTTGGTCCTTTAGTTCAAGTGAAAGCAACTCTTAATGCTTTAGCATACATTTTGGACAATTTCTTGCTCCCAACTTTATGGCAACAGTTGGGGGATGGCCACTTCCTGTTCCAACATGAATACACAGCAGCGCACAAAGCAGGTCCATAAAGACATGGATGATTGATTGTGGTGTGGAAGAACTTGACTGGCCTGAATTCAATCCCAAAGAACACCTTTGGGATGAATTAGAGCAGAGGCTGTGAGCCAGGCCTTCTCATCATCAGTGTCTGACCTCACAAATGTGCTTCTGGAAGAATGGTCAAAAATTCCCCAAAACACACTCCTAAACATTGTGGAAAGCCTTCCCAGAAGAGTTAACTTTGTTATAGCTGCAAAGGGCTGACATCACATGGGATGCTACTCAATTCATATGCATGTGAAGGCAGATGAGCATATACTTTTGGCAATGTAGTATATCTTATACTGGGCTTTGGTGCGGCCCCTCTGTTTATCCAGTCTAAAACAGGCCCTTTTAAGCCCAGCTTTTCCAGCTTTTTTCTGATTGGCTGCTCCTCCCAGACGCAGGGTTTGAACAGCATAGGAGTGGAGGTTCTGCACACCTGAGATGACCATATTAAGGATGTTATTTCATTGACAGTACGCAGATTTAAAAGTTGAAAAAACAGTTTGAAACAAAGAATTTAGAGCAGTCTGGGCCTTTGCACATAGACTGACTGCATTTTTGAAATGTTGGCCATAATGTTGGTCATATGAGCAGCCACCACTGAAACGGTATATTTATTAGAGAAAGTAAGGAAAATCAAAATAGTCTCCTTTTAGATAAGATGGGGTGTGATCATCCAGGACTCTGTATGTATGTAGGAGAAGGATTTTAAAATAATTGCTGGATTTTACAGCGAGCCAGTGAAGAGAAGCTAATACAGTAGAAATGTGATCTTTTCATCCAGTCCCAGTTAGGACTCTCACTGCAGCATTCTTTCAGTTTTCCTCACTCCTCATCTCTTTTTTTTTACTTTAATTCCTCATCCATCCTTCTTTCCTTCCTCCTTCCTCCCCCCTTTTATACTGTGTAGTGGGTGCATGACTGCAGAGGGAATGGAGCAAAGAAAGCATCCAGTTCAGGGAAGTGCTCTGACAGCAGAGCTCTGCTGAGGAGCGCATACATTAGAAGAACGAAGAGGAAAAAAAATAGAGTACCATTAAAGGGAGGGAACCAGGGAAGAGATTATGATTATATTGTTATGGCTTATGCTTTGTACCTGCGGTGTTAGTTGGTGCTTTGGGACTCCTTGAGTGATTTATTGGTGAGGTCGACTGACCTTGATAATACCAATCACAAGACTATCACTCTCAGAAACCGGGGACAGTTCAGTGGTTGCATATATTTTTAGTTCCACTTAAGCCGCCCAATACAGGCGGGAAATAGGATGTTTTGAATGAACTGACGCCACGGGGCTCAGCAGAGGACGTCAGCAACAGCAGCACTACCAGCTGAGAGAAGTACACATACACAGGCACCACTGAGACGAGCACAGCACAGCAAATCATAGACCTGCAGCTAACATGCTGGGCCAGCCAGGACAATCAACCTCACACGTCCCCTACAAGAGGCAGGCGGTGTATTGGGCGACTCACAGGTGTGTATCCCAGCCCCTCTCTTAGCACATATGTGGGACTGTATTGCTGCGTAGCTTCTCAGGAGGTGTGTGTGTGCTAAAGCTTTTCAGCAGCCAGGAAATAAAATGCTTTAGATTGCATGTTGTTAACTGTTTGTAGAAAGTCTATGTGCAGGCAGGAGAATGCAGATGCATGCTGAAGTGTCTGACATCTGTTTTTACTGCCAACAAGGCATCTGGCTTTTTATGCCTTTATAAGCCTTCTGATTGCTTTTGGAGGGTGCATGTATCTGTGTGAATTGGATCAGTCTTTACAGGACTGAAGAGGCAGAGAGAGCGAGCGATGCTCACTGCAGTGCCTCATGATCACAGGTCACTGATTGCTGTGTTGATGTCAGCAGAACTGTGATCCCTTGGGCTTATATACGTTAATGTAGATGTCTCTATAGGCTCGACTATTGCAGAGGTTTAATGCAGTCCTAACTTCAGAGCGAGCCAGACTTGTAAAAGAATGTAGTTTACATGGGATTGCTCCTTAATTCTCGACACACTTGCTGTTCTTTGAGGGCCCAACGCACGAGAACACAGGATCACAGGGATATATTCAGTGTACAGACACATCACATCTGCTGTATGTTACATGTTTCTTACACACCTCACATGCTGTGTGTTTCATCTATGCACTGACAAACCTCTTTATTTCAAACTAAATGCTGTGGGCATTTGACTTAAACTGAAGACTAAAATGTTACGTTAGTATAAATGTTCAAAATTGGTCATATATAATTCATACAGCAGCATAAAGTATGCATGCTGATGATGTACACAGACAGCTTTGCATTAGCATAGCTTGAAGTACAGGGATTTTCAGGGATATGAAAAGCTTTAAACTTGCAGTTTTGAGGCTGGTTAATATCACCTTTAAATGGGATGTGTCATGGACACCATCCATTTATTGATCTGCGCAAACTGCATCAAGCTTATTGCCATTCTGTCAGGGTCTTTATGTTAGCTGAAGCGATAAGGTTACTTAGCCTGTTTATCATTCCTACATATGCTCCTGCATTGGCCAGACCTCCCGCAGCGCTCTCTGCCACAGAGGCTGTAAACAGCACGCTGCAGAATTTCTTCTAAGATCAGCAAATAACAGAGCGTGACGGCTTGGACCATCTTTGAATCAATAGTGTTTTAATTGCAGGATACTACATTTACAACATAGCACACGTTGAAATAAAATTAATGAGCCTCTTGTGAGTTTTCTCCCGATCTGTGCAGTGGTCTGGTTTTAATGGATTGTGTGATGCTCACCTTTAACTTAGCCTTGTTCTGCTTAGGGTGTTGAACATCTGACTCAGTGTTTAGTTCACCAAACACTTCCAGTAACACTGACTACAGCCCGGTCACACCCATCACAGCTCATCCTTCCTGCTTCAGTCCACGGCCACAGGGTGGAATGTGGCCAAAAGCCATAGTGCTTCATTTGTATGCACATCTGACATAGAGGTCATGTCTGTGATTGAATGGATGGAGCACTTCAGGCTGTAAAATGCAAGACCAAAAATAGGTGCAGTGGATAGAATACCTCTGAATGCAGGGGATAAAAAAAAAAAGATATGTGACCCCCCCCCCCCCCCACCACCCCAACTCAGAA
>VOQJ01020804.1:7603-20052 GCA_015052665.1 Apistogramma diplotaenia | reverse complement strand
GTCCCCCCGAATTTTTGTTTTTTGTATATTTATCACACAAATTGTAATATTAGATAGACAAAGATAACTAAAGTAGATACAAAGTGCAGTTAAATGTAATGATGGTTTCATTCATTAAGGGAATAAAAGCTGTCCAAACCCAACTGGCCATGTGTGAAAAAGTAATTGTCCCATAAACCTAATATCTGGTGGTGCCATCCTTGGCAGCAATCGAGTGTTTGTGAATACTGGCAGTGAGTCTTGCACATCGCTGTGGAGGAATTCTGACCCACTCGTGTTCTCAGAATTGTTTCAATTCATCCACACTGCAGGGTTTTTGAGCAGGACGGGCCTGTTTAAGGTTCTGCCAAAGTGTCTCAGTTTGATTTAAGTCGGCTTTCGTTTTGTCAGTTTTCAGAATATACAGCCTTCATGCTCTTGTTTTGGTCCCATGCATGACATCTTTGCTCAGTCAGTTTCTTATTGATGAGCACCTTAAACTGAGGCAAGTGAGGCCTGCAGTTCTTTAGAAGTTGGTCTGGATTCTTTTGTGGCCTCCTGGATGAGTCGTCGATGAAAGTTCACCACTGGTCCTTCAACATTTTACGTAGTTAATTTGCAGGCTAATTTTATTTTATAAAGGTCAATTCAGCTGTGTGTAAACAGATTAGTTTCCCTGTAAGTGTGGGAGATGAACTTTACTTAATCTCATGGGCAACTGACTCCCTGCCATTCATTTTACCAGTGACTGGTGTCGTGGCCTGTGTGGCAGGGGCTTATTCCCTGGTTCAGCAGTGGTTGGAGAAACTGGAGTTACTTCCAGTAACCATTTTTTTTAGCAGTTGTTCCCCGCAGGTTCAATTTACAATCACAAGCAACCATATATGGAAGCAAGCACCAGACCTCTTTGGCCCCTCCGAGGTGGAGCTAATGGAGAGTGGGCCCATGCAGTGCCCCAGGTGCTAAAGCTCAGCCACCAGCTGCTCTCCTGGGTTTCCTGAATGGCTCTTAGGTTATGATATGCATAAAAAGCAAAGTGTTTGTGTAACACCAAGTCCTTAGGAAAACAAAACCTGACATAAGGCAAGAAAATACATTTTCAGCTACTGTAAGGCTGTAATGAATTTTCACATTCTATGTAAGCTAAACCTGGAAATACACTTGATAACTATGAAGCTAAGACTTGTGAAAAATGCACACTTTACCTTCGAAGTGACCAGTGTTGGTGCCTGACAGGCTCCTCCCAGCTTCTGTTAACTCGAGCTGCCCTGCAGCAGCAGTTTACAGTACACTGCCTGTGGTGTTTACACAGTGCACCCTCCAATTACAGGACAGACGTGTGTTGGCTCAGACTGTGTACTGGAACCTTCAGAACCTGTAGAGAAAAGCTCCTGCACAGCTCCACTGTAGCCTGTGTAACCCTAATGATATCACTGCCTGAGCTCCTGAGTGGTTCACTTAAAGCTGATCACTGGAATCATGATAAGTGTGAAAGAAAGGGAACGCTGTAGGAAACTCTGTCGCGTTTCTCCTAACAGTTGTTAGACATTGTGCCGTGATGTGTGTCTGCTGCTCCTGCAGTGTGGTGACACTCTACATCTCTGCTCTCAGGGTGTGGAGGGAATAATACTGCCAGGGAGGCTTTTTTAATAAATCCTCAATATGTCCAGGGTGCCCTGTCTCTATGGTAACTGAGGCTGTGTATTTGTGTGTATGTGTGCGGTGAAACTCTGCTTTGTCTTGTGTGTATTTTATTGATAGGGCTGTGGTTTGTGGTTTTTACTTTGGGGGGGAAAAATACTTCCATCAATTTCTGCTTACATTTTGTTTTGTACTGAATCACTTCAAAGTAATATAGCATATACTAAAAGATACAAACCTGGGCTCAAAGCAAATTAGTCATACATACAGTATAAATCCATGAAATACTTCAGTCCTCTGAAGCCTCGGCCAGGCTGGACTGAGTGATTGAAAATGATGTGACTACAGTATAAAAGAAAAGCTAAGTAACTAATACTAATGTAATTTAATGGTAACTAATACTGTAAATGACCTGATAATTGACTTTTCTGGTAGATAAACAGATACCACAACAAAATACACAAAATGTTGTGTGTTGTGCAGTCGTATTACTTTTGTATTGCTTTCATTGCAACAACTAAAATTCATTGTGGATTCATGATATTTTTTACCCCCCAGGAAGCTGCATAATGGCTAACTTGCGTTTGCGTTGTGTTTGTAACGTGCAGTGATGTGAAGCGGCATGTGAGACTTTGTTTGCACGTCACAGCGTGCACATCATCAAAGTGCGAAATTGGGCTTTAATACCGTTAAGCCTGCCTGCGTGAACAGAGGTGGGAAAAGGGGTGACAGCGTGAGCTCGGCCTTGATGTCGTCGTAAATAGTGACCTGAAAAGATGCTCACACAGTCGAAGATGAATGATTTGTTGCCTATACATCTTTGCGGCCTGATGGGGAGTGTCATCTGCTTTGTGACCAGAAGGGACTCTGATGTTTTCATTTCCTCTAATTTGGGTGTGAGCATGATGCTCCACAGCAATCTGTACACTTTACACATGTTAGGAATGACACACTTGTGGCTAACAATTCAGATCATTTTTATTCACATCACCTCACGGAGTAGAGTCCTGTTAACTAATAACATTTTAACAGGCTTTGGTGGGCAGCAAAGCAGAGTGCTGCTTAAATTATTCACAGCATTTATACGATGACTGTTGTTGAAATGATATTGCTAATAGAACCTCAATATTCCTAAAATATGAATCTTTTGAGTTGCCTGCTTCTCACTGCAGCACAGACCATTTCAAGTTGCCTCGAAGTCACAGTATCAATGCACCCCGGTGTAGGAATTTCCTTCAATACGCTGCGCTACGGTACAGAGGACGTTCCAAAGTAATTATAAGCCAATAAGTTCTGGCAGGGAAGAGCCTGCTGTTTAATTTAAAGTAATTAGTATGTACAGCGAGGGGCATGAGCACACGCATAGGCAAATATACCCCGAGATGCAGACACACACAGTGATAATAAAGTTTAATTGCATCAGAAACGGTGTGCATTAAAGGCTAAATAAATCATAACTTTCTAGTAAGTTCCTGTGTGGAATTAAACGACGTTCATTAAAGAAGTCCAACACCGGATATGACATGTACTCGTGTTTATATATACTGTAATCTATCTATCAATATATCTTTTTATATGTAATATATACATATGTATAATCTTTTTGTGAGCTTTAGTTTTTATGCTGAGGGATTTGCACAGAAAATAACCCGATGTTTAAAACGACTGAAATCTCTGTTGCTATAAATACGTTGATGCAATCATCGTATTTCTAAAAACGGAAATGGAGTCGACAGAAATGGACCTGTCAGATCAATAACCAACAATTTTTTAATATAGATGCTATTTTTGTAAAGGTGCCTGTTGGGAGTCATCAAAGGTAAACGTGCTTTAGTGCAGCCTTTAATATTTTCAAAAACAGTCTATTCTTAGATTTGAGATCCTTCCTCGCTGTGTTGCTGAATTGAAACATCCACTTTAGAACTGAAGTGTAGAAATCCTGCACCGCAGTCGTGTTGTTTTACTGCTTCATTACACGTTTCTAATTTATCATGTCTTCGCCTGCGTTTTCACCTCGACTGACACCTCTCGGGCTGAAATGAGCATGTGCCTGAGTTTTAATTACAGCACAGACTGCTGTGTGAAAATGTGTCAAAAGTCCCTGCAGACGTATCGCTTTACTGGAATATTTGCGCATGCATGTAGTCATTTCTTTACCAGCTGCTAAAAATACCGGTTTCCATTTCACAGTTCAGTCTCTAACTCCTCTCACCTGCATTTTATTTTTGTGAGCTTTAAATTGTTTTTTGAATTTGGTGAATTTTTAATACATCTGTAAATAAGCAGTATAACAAAATACAAGATAAAATAATTAAATAAAACGGATGCTACATTATGTTTGAATTATTTTCTCTACTACAGCTGTTTGCACAGTAAACGCTTGCGTACATTAAAATGAATCTTGGAATGTCAGTGCTTCCCGTGGAATTGGATTGCGCTCGCGGGCATTAATCAGCTGCCCTTCAACTCCAACTGGTGATAATGGCGCTTTTATGTGCTCTGCATCCTGCGGCACACACACCCATTCTGTGGGTTCTAGTTCGAGAGCCTCTCCAACCAGAACTACCATTTCCATTTACCACTGTAGTCCAAGATGCAGGACAAGACATTCAATGAAGAAACAGTTGATGTGCAGATACAATGTGTTGAGATTTCTTTTTGTCTGTAAGTGGTGGTACGCAAAGAATATGTTCTTAATCTGTCTGCCTGGTTAAATAAAGGTTTAAATAAATAAAAATAAAAAATCAATATATGTATTTATATCTATATGTGTGATATATGTTCTATAGTACTGTGCAAAGGTTTCGAGCCAATGCGCTTGTCACACGTCCTTTTGAAGCTGGTGGCTGGTTGCTTGCGGGCGTTCCAGTTTCTAGTTGCCAGGGTGACCCTCTGATGTATTTACTATCAGGTCATGAGTCAGTCTGCAACCAAAGAGTAGCACCTAAAGCTACCTATTGTCAGTCTGCTTCTTATATAGCGCTTTTCTATTCTTCCTTAACACCCAGAGCTTTACATAACGTGCCTCACTCAACAGTCACAGCCAGCAGATGTCTGAACCTGTAGGTCCTCTCACGTCTCACTGCATATGAATCTTTGTAGAAGTGGACTTTATTGTCATAGAGTTCAGTAAAACATGACCAGATGAACCGATCAAACACTGGTATCACTCGATGACTTTGTCATGTTTATCTGCTGTGTTCCATCATCCATCAGCTAAATGTCCAACGATGATGAAGTGGTGATGTAGATGCAGTGGCGCTGTAGGTGGGTTGCTGGTTCAAGTCCCCACCTGAGCACATGCTGTCGTGTGTCCCTGGGCAAGACACTTAACCCCACATTGCCTGGTGTGAATGTGGTTGTGTGAATGGTGACGGTAGTGGTCAGAGGGGCCGTAGGCGCAAACTGGCAGCCACGCCTCTGTCAGACTGCCCCAGGGCAGCTGTGGCTACATTAGTAGCTTACCACCACCAAGTATGATTGTGGAGTGAAAGAATGATGCACGAAATTGTAAGCGCTTTGAGTTCTCAGAAATAAAGCGCTATATAAGACTAATGCATTATTATTATTTATTATTATTGAAATTTAGCATCACTCATTTTAGCATTTGTAGCAGACAGGGATACATGTTGTTGTGCCAAGTAATTTTCACAGAAAAAACTTGTATATTGTGATGTATGATGTGTTTAACAATGAGTTGTACATCAATGGAACTACATTCATCACTGAACAATTGCAGAAAATGCTTCAGACAGATGGCACAGTCTTTTGTTTTCCCATGTTCCTTATATTTTTGTGTCATATAAAAGATACAGTTATTTGTTTTTTGTGTACTTGTTTATAAACCCATACATACATATCTTAATCTGACCCTCTCACACACACACACACACACACACACACACACACACACACACGAGCAAGAAAACAAAAACAACACATGAAAATGTAACAACTTGACAGTTCGCATAATAAAATGCTAGTTATGCCTGCAGTCATGACAGGTTTTACCAAAATATGTCAAGAAATATGTCAGTGTCACATCTTTGTTCAGATCTCAGCGCTGTTAACTGAGCATAAATTAGTGAGGAAGAGGAACGTGCAAGAAATGAAAATGAGAAGACAGTTTCTGCATTTGGTCAGAGATACTGATGGTTATCAAAAACACCAATGTTAGCAGGAAGGATGTGCTAATTTCCCACAGTCATGAATTAATGGGAGCTAAGGGAAACGGTACCTTCAAAGTGCTCAAATAACATTCATCATCCAAGCTAGCATTTACAGTTCCATGCCCACAGGTAAGTCAGTGACATTGCAAATATTTATGTATTTCCCGTGACATCTCACAGACCTCTGGGCATCTGTTGGTCTTGTCTTTCCACACCTTAGTGTAGCAGTAAAAACTGCTCCTACCCTTCTTCAGTATAAACACAACCAGTGGACCATGATCAGAAAGACGTGTCACATGACATGCTGGATTCCTCTGGTCCTGTAAACAGGAATTTGTATGTCACACCAGAGGGAGGAAGAGGGAGGAGGAGGAAGGTGAGGACGCTGACAGACGCATTGAAACCATTATATTCCTACTGGTCTGTGACAGGGCTGTTTGACAGACAAAAGGCATTAGAGTGTACACAACCTGTCAGACGAGGAGGAGAGAATTCAGTGCAATGTTTGTACCCAACCCCCTTTAGACACACGCACACACACATGCACATGCACACACACAGCTTTTTGATTGTTCTTATTTGTTTAGACCTTGTGCTTCACTATCTCAGATTAGTTCTATGGTGTTCTCATGTAGCTCTCGGAGACGTGAGAGACTGAGCAGCAGCAGGAGTAATGGCTGTCTTCTCAGCTGAAAAGCAGGGCTTTCATGTAGTGACACATGCTGTTATTGCTGAGGAGGACACTGCATTAGGCAGGGACACAGGGAGACAAGTGAGGAGCTCTGAGGTTTCTGCGTGAGGTTTGCAGTGTGCATGTATGCGCGTGAGGATAAATGGTTGTATAAGGGGAAAAAAAATAATCATTAGTATGTGAACGTCTTCCAGTGCAGACGCCAGCAGCTCCACCCAAGGTGACTCCTCTCTGTGCTGCTGCTGTCAGGAGCCTGGTGATTTACAGCTCCTTTGGGGGAAAATGTTGGGGGTGTTGCGCTGGATGCTTCTGGCCTGGAGGCCCTGCCAGGTTGAGCTGCCGGCAGTAGGAGTGGTGATGGACGCTCCTCTGTCCCCTCTGACAGGCTTTATGCTCCCCTGAGAGCAGGGTGCTGCCAGAGCGCCACCACAGCTCGTCCCATTTGAAGCTAATCGTTACATTATGAGGCTGTGAGGGCTGTCGTCACCGTGGCCCTGCTCCATAAAAGCTCCATCAGTGCAGACGCGCTGTCGTCACATGGTGCCGCCTGCCTGTCTGCACGTTCACTGCCAATTTTATTTCACTTATGCCAATTTCAAATACATTATGGCCTCTTTACCCCCATACGCCTTTAAAATGCATTTTGTGCATTGCTCAGATGTGACAGTGGGGTGTGGCAAAGCCTCTCAGGGAGGCTCATCTGATGTGACATCTAAATGGAGGTTTACCATGAAAACAGTGAAGTCATTTTAATGGTGTGAAGTGCATTTCATCAACTTGGATGGCTTGAATTGTTAAGCTGGTGCTGAGTGCAACCTCACCGTTTTTCTGCATCGGTAAAAGAAACTAGTAAAAGTAACAACATTGCATTTTACGTCATTTATAAATTCAAAACTCTGAAACATGCAAAACTAATTTACTGGAAGAATAAAAATTTGGATCTGGAGATGAGGATAATAAGTCCACTTTAATGGATGGGTTTCATACCCATCACCCCTTAATTTTGATTTTGGCTTCTTTCTGATTGCTCAAGCTCCTTTCTTCAAACAGTCACAACACATGACGAGAACTTTTTGTCACAGCTGCTTTATTTTACAGTACACCTTGTCACATACATGTTTTATAACTTGAGTTATTGAATGCCGAGACTTCAGTTAATGAGGTGCTGCATACGGCGTATCAGAGGCTCACAGCCTCGGAGCTTGAAACCTGACAGTTTAAAACTGTGGATTCATTCTTCACAGCGTAGCTGCTCTGTTCAGCTTGTTACAATGTCAATGAGCTTGTTTTAAATAGTCACTGGCAATTTAATATTTTGATTACATTTTCAGTGTTAATTTTTGTCAAGCTATTGTTTAACCTTTTACTATTTAAATGATACAAATGATAATTAAATAATTTTGACACTAGTCATCGCCTAGCTAGTGTCAGTGGCATTGTCAGGTAAACTTTCCTTGAGTCATCGTGACTCAAGGAAACAGCCCTGCTGTCCTTTCAAGACGCGTGCAGGCAAGCTAGATATAAGTTATAATAAACTTATATCTATAACTTCATGAAAACAGCACACTGTCATTTCTTGAAAGTGTCCAGAAGCAACCTTGGGGGAAATGAGAGGAAGAAAAGAGCAAAACCTGCCGTCATACCTCATTTACGTTTCTTCCCTGAGCAGCTCGGATCTGCACGTCCCTTTAATAAACATCTCAGCTGTGACTGAGCTGAGCACAAAGCCTCGGTGTGGAATATCCAGCACCTGCCTCTGCTTTCATACTTTAGGAGCTCAGTCCTCCCTTCCTCACCTCCTATCTCTTACAGTTTTTTTAAACAGGGATTTGACAACATCTGACACCAAATGACAAGTGACGCTGCTGAATAGCAGTCACGACGGATCCAAAAAGAGGGTCACAAGTGAAAGGAGTAATTTTTAAGACAGCTTACGTCATCGCTTTCATTTCCTTCGGGACATGCTGGAGATTACGGAAATCTGCTGAGATTTGCAGCCATTTGTAAATCTGAGCCTTCTCGTAGGACTGTTCACAGTGCATGTGTTGGTATGAATGAGCAAGCACATTTTTGTGCAAAATAGTTTGTGCTTGTACACTTGTATACCTGTTGAGTTGACCCCTTCCTGCTGTTCCTTTTGGCCTGTTTTCCTGCTGCCACAGCTGCAGACTTTGTGTGTAGTGACAGGCCCTGGGGAGGGTGCTGCACTGAGTGCCACTGTGATGTTAATGTTGCAGAGGCTGTATGGCAGCCCTGATGTGCACTTGATGGCTTGGTACCTCAGTCATGGATGTGATAGACTTTTTAGAGGGCACACACTGGGCGAATCACGATGGGAAAGTGATGGGAAGTTGTGCGTTTGCATATTACTCTGGTCACGAAAGAGCAAAGTCTTGATAAACACTTCAATAATTTCCTGGGTACTTAGGTATATATAATATATGATTACAACTGAGTTTTATGACACTATGAAGGGTCAATTTCATGTCAGTATAAACTAGTTAAAAGGTTTTTCTTATATTTTGAAAGTATTAGTCGACTTCCAGTGTTTCACACATCTAAAATCATTCTCTGGGTCACAGGAACAGTTTTATTTTAATCCCAATAAAATTTTATAAATTCTTATAGAAATTTGTTATATACGTAGCCTGAGGCTAGCAGGTGACAACACAATAAGCCTCAATCACCTATTTTATACAGAGCGTATAGCATGTACTGCTTTTCAGTGTCTACTGAAGGCCGGTCAGAGAGCGACTTCTTCACCTGTGCTCTTTCTTGCAGTTTCAGAGAAAGCGGCACAAATATGCACACAGTATCTGTTGGGTTCTTCTTTTCCAAGCTCTGAGATTTCCGTTAAGTTTCCTAAAAATTCATTCTGGTAGTTTTCAGCCCGACCTTGCTGGATGGAAAACAGACAGACAATATAAAAGTACAAATATTTGAAGGCAACAAGGCGGTGATCATGATGTTGCAGTTTCACACCTGCTTCAGCTGAGAGAAAGAAGGTTACCGGTTTGTTTTACTCACCTATATTTGCCCCATCCTCTGTTGACATGGATGATGGATGATGATGATGGTGCAGTAGATGTAGGTGGTGATGGATGGTGGAGGATGAAGATCGTGATAATGGTGATGATGGTGACTTTTTTTTTTTATTCTGGGCTCCGCAGCACTCTGGTGCTCAGTACCATAACACCATCCAGGCTCCCATACATCATTCCCCTCACTGAGCCTGCTGCAGCCCCTACAGGTGTGCCACCCCAACTGCCAGAGTGACCTCATCTGTCCTCATTATGTCCACATCATTACACAAGCATGTACTTGCACACATATGTGCTGCACACTTTTTATAAATAGTAAACTAGGCCAGAGTATCTCAAAGGTTTTGTCTTTGAGAAGAGGAAGATTTTGGTTTCTTGAGTTTTTATCTCTACCTTGTCACTTTGCGCCCTTATTTCCTGTGCTATTGTCTCGCTCTGCCCCTCCAAAGCACCAAAATCCAACCTTGCCACATTTCCAGCCTTCCGGCCGTTCCTCTGCTGCCTGTTATCTGGCAGAGTCATCCATCTGGGGTCACACACTCAGTTTGGAGCCATCCCCATTTATTAGCTCCTCACGCTGTTCCGGTACAGAAAGGCCACAGAATCAATTGTGTGCGTTTAAAGCCAGCTGCCTGTCAGCAGACCAGGAGCAAGGACCTGTCAACTGAAGAAATGGAATTTTATCTGGATGAATCGCCAGACCGTTCTGCAAGAACTGGGAAGAATAGGATCCGGTGTCATCGCTCGTAGAATTAATGGCAAAGCGCAGGCAGAAGGAATCAATGGAAAAAGGCAGAAAGGTGGCAGCTACTTTTGTTCTCACTGTCATGAAGTAAAAAAGAATCCCCGTTCTGTATGAGAGTCGATAGAAGCCGTGTTTTGGTAAAATGTGATTAGCTTCTTACAGTGGTAATTGGATTTTTTTTTTTCTTCTTGTGTGGTATGTTGTGGTATTTCCCGGAGGGGAGACGATGGATTTATGGGCGTATTGGGGGTGGAAGAAGGATCAGCAGTGGGAATTGCATGTAATCCCATTTAGGATGAAGGGGATGCTCTTAGGGAAATCCTCACTGGCATAAACAGGGAGACATCTGCAGAGTCGGGAGGGAATAAGGAAACAGCAAGGAAGCACGCAGAGCGAGAAGAAATCTGACATTGAACAAACTGTGACTGGAAAAAAAAGGAAAAAAGTGAGGATAGTGAGTGAGGAGAACGAATACTTATGTTTATTTTATGAGCTAAAATTGACTTCAGGAGCTGCAGCTGCACAGAGGTTACACTCGTGCAGATGTTTGCAGACAGAAATGTTTGGGGGTGCTTATAATTGTCCAGTTGCCTCTTATTGGCTTCTTCTCTTCCTGCATGCCTGTTGTTTTATTCAGGAAGGCCAGAGGAAGATCACAGACACGTACAGCAGAGGAACTGAAAGAGAAATAAGAAGCAAGAACGCAAAGAAGTAAAGACAAAGATGAAGGACGATGGGACTAATAGAAGTTAATGAAAGCAAGAGAAACAAGATTAGAAAGTAAGGGTTGACAACTAGAAGAAGGCTTAAACTTTGATTTCTGGCCAACGAGCCGCTCCACATGAGCTGTTTATCTCAGCTGGAAAAGATGCATCTAATTGGCTGTTACAGACTCTTGGACCACCTCACTGGAGGATACATTCGCTTAACAATAAAAAGTATTTTCGAAGATCGATGAAAGCCAGTTTGACAGTGAAATTTTGACAAATTTTCGATGTTAATTTGAATTTCGTGCTATTTGTAAAGCACCAATCATCTCGATTTGTTTCCTGAGGTGTAAGGTTTCAGGTTCAGACAGTAACAAGTCAAATTTGAGCGACTGATGACCAGTGATTCTGTCCATAAATCAGCAACCAAACATCTGAGAAACTGCTGTTTTCTTTCTTTTTAAGTTTTCTTTCTTTCCAGTTGGAGCTCAGCAGCAGTAAAAATATTTCCTCTGCATAGTTTCATAAAGAAAAACTCATCTGTATGTTGTTGAACTGCTGAACAGGAACTTTAAGTTCATGAATTGATTGTAGTTTTAGCAAGATATTAACAGCATTCAGCTATCTTTGTCTTTAATCGTCACAGTAGTTAACACATTCACAGCTTTACTTCACTGTGCTCATCGAGACAGCACGTCTGATGCACAGCGCTCACTAAAATCCGCTGTATTGAAACCAGCAGGAAGCAATATCGAAGGCAACGGTAGAGACTCACCGCAGCAAGAAGAATTCCTCCAAATTGAAATGATAATTGTGAATGGACATAGTAAATGACGTAATTAAATGATTTACGTGTAGACAGTCTCTTGAGAATAAGTTGGTGTGCTGATGCTGAACATTCACTGCTTCTGCTGCTGGTGTCTGCAGACAGAAAAGCTGCAGCTTCAGTTAGAAAGCTGATCAGAGAACACATGAAACCTTTGTGGTTTTTAAGTAAACTCGTTTTTAATTACTGCATGTATGATGCTGCTGGGAATCTCCACAGGAAAGTTATAATCTTTCTAATATGAAAATTATAACTTTGTACTCAGTCACATCTTGTTAGCTAGTTATTGTAAAACTACTAATAAAACTATAAAATTAGATTTCTAAAAACACAAGAATATATATTTTGTAAACCCAAATTACATACAACATGCAGTAATGACAGGGTTTAGGTTGACATGGAAACAACTGAGCTATTATACCTATAAGTACATTTAAGTATATAAACTGAGTATTTCTGTCTGCCTGAGTGGAGCTCGGAAGATAATTCTGGCATTCTGCTTTGCTGTGGATTTCAATACTTGTATCACAGGTGTGTGTGTGTGTGTGTGTGTGTGTATGTGTGTGTGTGTGTGTGTGTGTGTGTGTGTGTGCGTGTGTACACCGTGGGTGAGTTTTCCTCTTTTTCTACCCCTCCCTTCCCCCCTCCCG
>VOQJ01020802.1:9481-22727 GCA_015052665.1 Apistogramma diplotaenia | reverse complement strand
GCATCACACCCCCACCACATGCCTGAATATGAATGAGTCTACCGTCCAAATGCTGCAGCAGAAATCGAAACTCGTAACTGACTTTTAGAGTCCACTTTTGAAGCGTCCTTGTAAACTGTAGCCTCAGTTTTCTGTTCTTAGCTGGCAGGAGTGGCATCCAGTGTTGAGATGTTGTGGGTTCACAGATGCTCTTTTGTATACCTTTGTTATATTTTTATATATAAGTTAATGTCACCTTCCAATCCACCTTGAGGCAGTTTGGTCATTCTCTTCTTACCTGTGGAATCAACAAAGCACTGCGTCTCACTGGACTGGAGGATGTTGTGCAGGAAGATCCCGGGAACAGTCACACCAACCTGTCTGACAACAACTACTACTGTATGTTCAAAGCCATTTAAAACACATTTCTTTCCTGTTCAGTTTGCACTTCAGTAGGTTGTCTCAACCGGTCATGTGATTTTCTGATTTTATATTTGCAATAATGAGCTGCTGAACAGGTGTACTTAATGAAATGGTCAGGTATCGTGCTTACTTTTGTGACCATTTGAGTCCATGGTAACGCCTGTTTGTTGGTTGTGGAACCAAAGGATGCCAAAGAAAGAGAAGAGAAGATATTTAAATACATGTAATATATATATATATATATATATATATATATATACACTACTAAAGAAATCAGGTTATTAATGACTGGATAGCTTCTGATTTGAATATAAACTAACAATTCATGCACATCACCATTAGACCTTGGAAGAATTAACTGCAATTTTTAAGAAAGCTGCAAAGACTGTTGCCTACAAAGATCCACTCTTGCTGTTGTACACATTTTCCTCTCGACCTCTCGTAACTGAACCCACATGCAAAACTTGTTAAGTTGTAATGACCCAGTTACTAACAACCGGCTGCACAGTTCTTTGAGGGTCCATTTTTAATATAAAGTGTTGGGAGAAAGAAAGATTGGTTGTAGGCAAAATCCACTCAGTAGTATAATATATTTTGTGTCAGACTTCTGGCCAAACAAATGTGCTCTGGTCTTGTGTGTACATGGCTACTTTGAACTTTGAGATGACTTTTGGAATTAGCTAGTAAAAGTTCAGCAACAGCAATATTGATTTCCTCTATACTTTACTTTCCCATTCATCCCCATTACCTCGTACTCTGTGCACTTTGCCGCAACTGGAATATTTAAGAGGCCCAAGATACAGCATAGCAGACATAGTATTATGGTAAATAGAAGGCTACCCAAAATCAAAATAAGTAAAAGAAGTTATATGTATAACTTCTACTGTAACTATGTTGCAAAACAAGATCCCTTTAGAGAGACCTGTGATGTGAAGATAATTTTATCCCAGGAAACACCAAAGTGTTCCAGTGCTACAAATTCCAAAAGGTTTCTAAATCCTAAGACGGGCAGACATGGAGTCGATCTGAAAATTTGATAAAAATTTCTCTATCATTCACTGTCCAACAAGATTAAACACCCAGATGATGTAATTACAGGTCCCCACCACACATCCTGGCACTTAATTGGAATTTTCTTGCCTATACAGTAGCAGCTCACTCATGTAAGCCGGACAGAAATGAAGCACAGGGATCATTGAGATTCATTCATACTTTTTGTGCTGCTGTAATCTTTTTTTCTTTGGTCCTGCATCTGCCGGCTTTTTCCTGTGTTGGTCATCCTGCTGCAGATGGTGACAATTCCAGGCTGATCTGATCATGATCACTCAATCTGACCCCTAGCAGGTTAGCCTTCCTAGCATTCAGCGCCTCACTCTTTCATACTCACGCTGTCATACTTGGGAGTCAATCTGTCCATTGATCTGTCTCACTCTCTCCTCTCTTGCCTCGGTTCCTCAAAGCCAGACACCAGTTTTCATGCCTGACATTCCAGTACCCCATCCTCTTACTTTTAAGTCCCCTTCCTTTTAACTTGTACAGGACCAGAGTGAGAAGTGAAAGTAGACAGGTAGCTGCTGAATAATGTATGATCGAGCTGTTTGAAATTCTCCCTGTTTTCAAAAGCAAGGGGAAGAAAACAACTTAAATATTTTGGAGGAGATGGAGAAGTCATAGTAGAGAGTTGGCCAAGTTTGGAGAACTCTGAACATTGGCTGAACTGGGACATAGGGTGCTACGTGACAACACACACTTTCACAAATACACTAGATGTTTATTTTTATTGCCACTGCAATTTTAAAGAAAAAACCCCCACAAAAAACAAAAACAAACCAGACTTTCTACCCAACACATATTTAAAGATTTATTTTCAAAAACATCTCTATTTTTATACATATGTGCGAGCTGGTTAGTATCAACTCTGCACACATTTTACAGGCTAGTGCGCACAGTTTGTGACCGTGAATGAGGTCTTTTACTTCCTGTCTCCTTTTACCATCGAGGACTTCAGCGTAAGTAGTTATTCGGCAGCTGATGAGAGTCTCGTCACTGGAAATGAGACCTAATTAAATTTGCCAAACTTTCTTAATGGCACTTCTGATTAGTTGCTCCCCTCTTCACAGCCTACCAGAAAGACATCAGAGCAGCGCAGTGAGTCAAATCTGAGGCGGGATTTGAAGAGTAAACTGAAAGCATAAACTTAACCCCTCAGAAAATTCCAGGGTACAAAAATACCTTGAAGTGCAACATATGTCTCAGTGTCATGAGCCCACACAACAACAACAACCCGAACACGTCGTTTATGTGAGATAAACTTTAGTAAAAAAAATAAATAAACAGTTCAGCTTTTCCTGTTTCAAATCCTCAGTGTCACATCTGTGTGATGTGGCTTTCCTCCTCAGCACTTTCATAAAACCACTCTGCTCAACTAAAGACCTAAACCAGTCAAGAAGGCTGGGATGCTTTTTCTGCAGATACATGAGGCAAATCCCCCAGAGTCTGACGGTTTGGCCTAAATAGTGAGTGGGATTAACATGATTCATATTTTACTGTAATTATGTAACTTTATAGAGCCAAATCTGAGTAGGGACTACCATAGGTCAGTTCCCTGAGAAGTGCTGTATAAAGTGACACTTGAGCTGCTCTGTTGTTTTTCAAATCACATTTCCAGTACTGTCCTAAAGAACGCGTGGACTTCAAGCTAAAATGTTTTGCTAGACCAAGTAAAACCAGAGCTATGATCAATAATAAAAATAATGACAATAATCAAAATAATGACATGCTTTATTCTGCATATTAACCTCACTGATGATGCACATTTGGTGCATTAAGAAATGGTATCTGCAAGCAGAAAAAAAACCTCTTAAAAAACAAAACATCCCCTTTCCTATTGGTGGAAAAATGAACCACATCAACCAATCAGAATTGGGAGATTTTTGTGAGTTTGGAGTGTATAGTTAGCGTGTTGTGTAGTGATACACAAAACAGATGCTAACATAAATAAAATACATTTTTGAAAAGTACAAATTATATTTGTATTTTAAGTTATATAAAAATAGTTTGATAAATATGTCTGTGTTTTTGCACAGTAAAAAATTCTAACTTTTTTCTATTCATATTATAATTTTTGTGATTTTATGTCCAATGTGTCAAATATATATATAGATAAAAAAAACTGTCCAGTCACACATGTAAAGTTGTACTGAAAAACATGATACCAAACAAGGCAAAGTAAACAGTTTGTAAAGTTAAAATCAAAAGTAGTTAAAAACAGCCAGTTATACCTTAGACCCCACATTGGGCAACATTTTAAAAAATCACATCTCGGCCAGACTCTTCTGATATTCGGCTCACAGTTGTGGAGGGCCACTAGCTACTACCAAACCAAACATCATCTGGAACTGATCCAGAGTCAGCATTTGCAGGCTACTTGAATTTAACATGGGAAACTCAATTTAATGAATATTTTTAGCCTCATCTCGGCTGAAAAAAGACATCATCCACCTTTGTTGCAGTAACAAGTATATCACTATTGCTCATGGGTAGGTAACATTAGATCGGGATATGATGCGGGTATATGAATAAATGACCATCGATCTGATCATTCACCCCCCCATCATCACAAGAAACTTACCTGGGATTGTAAATTCTCATCAAACCTTTTCTCTCACCTCATCAACAGCATAAAAAAGAAAACAGTTGATGAGATCATTAACTGCTGCAAGACCTTTAGGGGCTCATCAAAGCTGTGCTGCTTCAAAGGGTTTGTGGTCAAAGTGTATCAGACTTCATTTATTCTTTGCCAAACACACCTACAAATAAATAATCTGTTACTTGCCAAATTTTATTTTTTAAAAACAGGAAATGGAAGGATTTTTAATACATTGGACAATGGGTTACTGCAGCCCTTGATTAACCCTTCAGGGTTCTTCATGAGGTAAAAACTGTGATAATGAGAAGCTTCTCAGTTCAGCCTGTCCCTATTCTCAGTGCATCTGCTTGAATCATATTCCCATAGTCTCTAGCCTTTGACAGAATCAATAATTGACATAATTTGAATTATTAGACCTTCAAATAAAATATCATTAACCATCATTAACGTGGAGGCATTAAGTTGTCTTGAGCTTGATCTCAGATCAGTCATCCTTAACAGGCGTGAAAGCTTCATTAAGTACTTTGTGGCAAAATCTTTACAGATTATGCATAGGCTGTTATTCAGATTCACACTTCACATATCATCAGATTCGTGCTGTTGACAAGACCCTGCCTGGTTACCAAAAATATCAACATTAGCAAAACAACAAAAACAAGGATTTTCCCCCCAAATGTTGAAGTATTTAATCAAGTTTGTTGTTCTCACTGAGGGAACATTTGGTTGATTTTAGTGTGTTATTTTTATTTGAAAGCAGAAATTAGTCAGTCATTACCATTAACACTGAAATTTGATTTGGGAACAAAAGCAATCAAAGGAATGAAATTTAAAAGAAACTTTTTTTTTGGCATTGGAATACTTTGACGACCTGTTGTCAAAGCTGAAATTCCTTGATGCACTAGCACTTCACTTTGCTATTTCACATGTGTATTTACAGAACTAGCAAAAAAAAAAAAAAGCAGTATCATGTTTTCATTTTGAAATAATGATTCTAATTACTTCATTACACTTGTAAATGCTAAAGCAACTTGTTAAAGGCCGTTTAAACTCATACAGGTGTGTCTGTCTCATCTTAAGATGGGGAAGATAAAAATAGAGAAGATGTCAATCAAAAATGTTTTACACCTCTAAGCAGAACTGAATGTAAAATAAGTAAAACACCATGGACTGTAAAGTCATGATGTCATAATCAGATGTTTTATATGCACTACATTCACCCTGTGAAAAGAAACAAAATAAAATATAGTCTGCATACGTAAAAATATGTTTGATTTATGATTAATAATTAATCCCACACTGAAATACACAAGCAAAATGATGAAGCTACTCACAGCTGGAAATAATTGTTATCAAACATTTTTATTGCACTGATTGCTGTTGGTTATGAAAGAACACTCCAATGTGCTGCTTTGTTTCAGTCCTGAACCTGAACCCGACCACTTCAGTGGAAGGTTTTGTTGTATTTTTTTGTGAAGCCACTAACTCCAGACCAGAACAGCATGAAAGCAGCACAACGTGCATATAAAAACACAGGTTTTCTTTCTTGACTTAACAGAATAGATTTTGCTAAATATGATCTAAACAACCTCACTTGCACAAAATGTCACAGTATCTGCTATTTTTAAAAGGTATCACGAACAGGTCTGTGAACATTTTCACTGTTTTCACAACCTTACACAAAAAAAGTGTAGAAATAAAGGTGTGAAATTTATGCTTTTCCATTAAGTCTGTGATCAAAACACTAACTTAATTGGACTCTTAATCTGAACAGCCCAAAAATAGGCACAAACATGTCTACAGTGCATTTGGACGTCACCCAGATTAACAAAGTCTGCATCAGGTGTAAGTGGATAAGAGAGGAGAGTAGGGAACACCTGGAATGCTTCAAGAACAATTGATATGCTGAATGCCAGAAAGGCTGACCTGAAAGAGAAGTTGGAAACCTGAATCCAGGCAAATGGGAACAATGATGAGGCTGCTAGGAAAGCTGCAACTGCCAAATACCTGCAGAGACTAAGGCAAGTCCTGAGGAGTAAGCTGAATGGGAAGAACAAGTTCTGGGTATTCAACAACTACACCTTGCCAATTGTCAGAAACCCTGCTTGGTTAATAAGGCTAAAGGACAAGACAGAAGCCACTGACCTCGAGACAAGAGAGCAGCTCCTTACCATGCATGGAGGGCTGAACCCCAAATCCAGCCCCCTGAGACTGTACGCTAAGCAGAAGGAAGGAGGCTGAGGATTAGTGAGAACCACTATCAGAACCACTATCCAGGATGAAATAAACCTCCATGAGCATATCAGGAATATGGCCACGACTGATCATGTGCTTAATGGATACCATAAACCCGAGCAACAAGAGAAGCAAAAACAGGAACCTTCATGGAAGAACTGCCCCTGCACAGCATGTACAGTACCACCAGAAGGGGCTGATATAGTAAAACCCTGCTAATAGCTGTACAAAGCTGGGCTGAACGATAGCACCAGGGACACTAATTGTGGCACAGGAACAAGCTCTAAGCACAAGATTAATAGAGGCTGGGGTCTACCACACTAGCCAAGACCCCAGTTGCAGCTGCTGTGTAGAGATGCCCCTGAGACAATCTAACCCATAACAGCTGAGTGCAAGATGCTAGCAGGCAGGGCATACATGTACATGGACCACCATGACCAAGTGATCCAAGTACAGCCTGGAAGTCCTGAGGTCGAAAATGGGATACGCCCCCAAAGGTGGTGAGAATGACCGAGCTTAGATCCTCTAGGACTTCCAGATACAGATGGATAAACTAGTGAAGGCTGACCAACTGGATATAGTAATGGTGGACAAGCAGTGGAAGGAGGCCATAGTGATAGATGTAGCAATAGTGATAGCAACATCAGGAAGAAGGAATATGAAAAAGCACATGAGAAGCTCCAGAATGGCTGAGAGATGAGCTAGAGAGGATGTGGAAGATGAAGGTAACAGTGGTCCCCGTGGTAATCTGAACACTTGGGACAGTGACCCCAAAACTGGGACAACAGATTCCAGGAACAGCATCTGAGATCTGTCCAGAAGAGCGCATTCCTGGGAGCAGATAACCTACTGCGCAGAACCATAAAGCTCCCAGGTCTCTCGTAGAGGAGAGTGGGGGAATTTTTCTACATGTATAATAGAGCACTGTAGAGTAGTATAGACGTGTGATGGGGTAATGTGGTTCATGTGTGTGAAAAGCTGTATTTTTTTCTTGCCAGCAAAAAGAAATTGAGTCAAGGTGGCACAGAAAATATACATTTTCCTCTAATACTGTTGGAATTTTAATCCTATCTGCATAAGGGCTGAATGTGCCACTGGGCTGAGCTGCTGTCCAGCAATGTCACACACAGCAGATTTACAGAGGTTTTAAAAACACCAGTAGCCACTGCAATAATTGCAAATCATAGGAGGAGCCCAGTTAACAATAGTCCATTGTATTCACATTGTGCATTTCTTTAACACAAAGACTATTATCAAAAATATGCATGATTCTTTAAATGCATCTTTCCTCTCTATGTGGCACTTTGTGAGCATTGACAGAGAATGAATGAAGACAGGTATTCATGCATGCATGTGTGCACCGGGTACTGAGCACTACAGATTCTGACCAGCGAATCAGACGAATTGTGTTCCATGTCAAATGCATTTGACCCACTCAACCCAGGGGGCAGGCACAATGGGGGATGCACAAAAACACACACACACCTGCACTGTTATGCAAAGCCAGATGGGGAAGGAGAGAAAAAGCAAGAGAGAGATCTCCTTTTTATAGTGCCATTTCATTCTGTGCACACCTCCCATTCCATTTCCACCTCTCCAAGTGTCTGTCTTTCACTGTGTCCTCAACCTGTCTGCAGGTCACAGTTGTGACAACTCAAAGTCAGTGTTACTGCCAAAATGTCAAGAGGGTGAGATGACAACAAACAGAGTCCATAAAATGAATATAAAAATGTATGCGGGAAAATAAGAGGAGCAAAGTGGTGAGGAAAAAGTTAGACAGCTGAAGATTTATTATGTGTAGGATTCAAAGAAGATGCCAAAAGCACAGAGCAGACTGTAACTAGATAAAAGATCACCAAAATTCAAGGCTTTTAATTGATTGTCAGTGATATTATACCGAATACTTTTTGATTCTGACTACTAGAGGAGCTTTGTATGATTCACATCCCAAAGCAGTGGGAAAATAAACTGTATAATAACCTGAGTGAGTCAAATAGGAAGTAATGCAGTAAATGTTGAGTCTTGCATTAGTTCAACATTTGTCTGTTGCAGTTGTATTCAAGAACAGAGAATGTGGTAACGGGGTTACTGAAGACCAAGGACAGACAAGATTTTATGAAATTTAATGTAAAATGATGAGAAAAAAATCCCCAAAAAACTGTTTTATGCTTTACTTTGTTTTGATGAAAGTTTTATTGCTTGCTTCTGATAATGTGGTTCCCATGACGTCACACGTAGGCCCATCACTAACCATACGACGTCTAATAATGCTATTTATGACCAAATACAGCAAAACTAATGGCGTGCCAACCTCAAATAGGCATATCATTATTCTTGTTAGTGTACTGTGGTGCCCATATGGGTGCTTTGACTTTGACAGCTGTTTGCTTTGGATTCTAATTTTTGTTTCATTTCTTCATTTTTAAAGAGCCTATTTAAGAACTTACGGAACTATTAAGCTTACAGTTTAAAAAAGAAAACAAACAATCCAACAAATAATGAATGAAGTTAGCTTTTGTCACTATGGTGACCCATTGTGCTTTTCTTGATATCCTTCTTTGGAAAGCCAGATCAAAACAGAAACGGACTATTGGACCCCTGGTATGTCTGAAGCTGCCATTCAAAGCCTGTTTGTGCTATCCAATTCTTCTGAAACTTATAGGATCATAGTGGTGACTTGTGATGTCAGGCCAGCTATCGGTGTTTTATTGGTAGAGGTTCTGATTCAATCACACCATTCATTGAAATAACTCCATGTTACGTAGCATTTAATACTGTCACAGTGACTGCATTTTACAGCACATAAACCAGTATCAATAATTTGGGCAGGAAAGGCATGATCTAATGTATTTTAGTTCCATCGGCTCATAATGGCCCCATGTGTTTACTTAACACTATTTATAAATGATAAATGACTCCAAAGGTGCAGAAAAAAAGGAGCGTAATTTAGGCCTGAAAGCCAATAAATGCAGTGATGAGTTATCTTGTAAAATGTAAGTACAGCGCAAACTATGGGACTTCCTCTGGCAGCAAGAGGGATAATTTTTATTGTAGCACACAGTGCAACTAATAGCCTTCGTGTTATGATGATGGTGATATCTGAGAGAGGGCTTCTTCTGTAACAGAGTTAAAGTTAATGAGCTGCCTGATTCTGCGACTTTTCACTTGACTGGGGAGGACGGTTCGGCCTGTGCCAATAAAGTTCAGATTATCCGGGCAGTATATTCTGTCTGTTTACACAGACAAATAAAAGAGCCTAGCAGGAACACTAAGAACATGGAATGCAGGGATATGTAATTCACATTTAGTGACGCAAAGATGAAATCACGACAGCTCGACTGAACGGGAGACAAGTGAGAGCTGACAGTGAGACGTGAAACCAGTTTGTAGCTGAAGCCCAAATTCCTCTCTTTTCCACTTTGTTGCCCATTTACCACAAAAAAGTATCTGAAAATCATCTCACCTAATGCTCTGTATCTCTAATATATCTGGATCTGTAGCATTAAGTGAGGCCACAAAGCTGCCCACAGGGATGTTTTCCATCTTGGTGACCGTCTGGGGGTCTGGGAAGAACACGGGGCCCTCGTTGATGTCCTCAACTCTGACGTGGACGGTGGCTGTAGAGCTGGGGCCATATCCGACATCAGGAACCAGAGGATCCTCGTTCTCTACTTTGATGAGGAGCGTACGGAAAGCAGAGGCCTCGTAGTCCAGTGGCTACATGGAGACAATGATTAGAAAGCGTTGTGTTATTATGTCATCTACTGGAATACACAAATGTCTACAAATATTTCCTGCAGAGTGCGTTACCTTGACAACTGATAACATTCCCTCGTTATTGTCCGGGTTGGTCTGAATCTCGAAGTTCTGCATAGGGTCTCCACTGATTATTGAATACATGGCTCTCCATGCTCCTGTGGCCGGATCGTCTCTGTCGTCTACTGTCAGGTTGACCACGACACCCGTTGAGCCCTCATACACATGAGCTTCAAACTGTTAAGGGAGGCAGAAACAAATTGACGTTACAGAGAGAAGACGACCGAGGATGCTTAAATCCAGAAACCGTAAGAGAACAAATCAGACTGATTCCAGACAGTGGAATCAGTCCGATTTGTTCTGATTTGTGGCAGAGATGAAGACTTTCTATCAGAAGCAGATTCATGAAGGCTTCAAAGACTGAATGTGAAGTAAATTTCAGAGGCGGCGCTACTGCACGCTAAGCCAATCAGAGTTATGCAGGAAAAAAAAGGGATGTGAAGAGGTGCAAATTTGCTTTTGGTGGGCTAATAAATCTTCCAGAGTTAGTAACGTTTCTAACTTGAGTAAAAAAAACAACAAAAAGAAGTGCTTATTCCATATCTGCATAGTTTTAATGCACACAAGAAAAAAAGCAGGAGAGTACGGAGAGGAATAATAAATGACATGTTTTTGCTGAGTTTTACAGTTGAAAAACAGTGTCAGTGTTTCTCTGCAGCTTTGCAAAGAAACATGCTCGCTATAAACAGTCCAGTAGACAAACCTATATTGTACAAAGTCGAAAGGTATCCTGTGGAGTTTGACTACTGCAGCACTATAGAGCAAAGTTCCTGCGAGTGCATCCCAATTTTGTTTCCTCTGTGCAAAATATGAAACTGGCGGGCAATGCGATACCCACTCCTGCTTACAGTTTCATCCTATACTGTGTTTACTTCACTTTGGATAGCCTGTATGAATCATTGTTATACTTGCAACATTAAAATTAATTATTTCAGGCAAACTGTAAAACATCCCGGTTTTTCTCTCAGTTACTGTTTGTGAATTTTGTCCAGAGTTGATACACTTTTAATAATGGCAGAACAACTTTTATGTGACGAAAGAGAAAGAAGGAAAGAAAAACATGATAAATCAAGTAAGACTACACACACAGAGGAGATGTGTGCGATTCTCTGCAGTCAAAAAAAAGGAATGCACATGATTGCATGGAGAAACAGCACAACGCGAACACCATTCATGCCGGTTCCCCACACTGCATCTCATTTGTTTCCCAGTGTCAGTCACTCGCTACCTCATGGCTCATTGTTGGCAGAAGGCCTCAATCAGATTCTTATTGATGCATTCTGCCGGGAGGGCTTCCTGCTAAAGACTACATTGTGATCGGGGTTACCCCTCGAAGCAGCACCGGGCAGGCATAAGCAAGCCTGTCGGTGTGCACGTGTGCGTGTGTGTCAGGATCATTACTGTGTCAGAGCTTACACTGTAATCTTTCAGACACAGAACACTCTGTTTAAGGATAGCACAGGTCCAGCCTAGATTACTGTGTCTCTTGTCAGCCCATGGTATTGTTGTTTCACAGATTACCCTCTTTCTGCCTCACACAGCCGGGCTCCGTGCATTTATCTGAAGAGAGACCAACATTGATTTTTCTCCTTCCTTTCTTTTCTCCTTTTTTTTATTCATCCAAAGCCTGTTTTAAAAAACACTTTGAAGCATTCACAGTCATTTAGAACTGAAACGCCGTGTTCTTAAAAATGTGATTTCTCACACGTGCACTGTTGGTCCTTTTGTCCTGCAAGCCCGTGGTTGCCTGGCACGAAGGCAAATAGGAGGTTGTAGACATGAAAAAGCCTGAGAGTCACTTGTAAACAAGTGAAGTACGGTGGAATTTAAATTTACACAGCATCTGTTTTAAGTTTACTGAGAAACCCAGGAGCAGGGAAAGCCATGTTGAAAAATCTTGACCTGCAACATGCTCATCGTCGCCATTCCCGTGACAACCCCAGGATGACAGATAAGACACATCCAGAAGCATCCACACACACACAAAGAGCGGACAAACAGAGAATAGCCAGTTAACTGACTTTAATCATGTGAGGCAGTCATGCGGTTTGGAGAAAACTTTTCCTGTGTGATGTGGCCACCGGGGTCCTGCCTTAGCACTGATAAAGCTCCAATTCCAACCAGAGCACAAAACAACCAAACACCTTAAAGGGTCAAAGGAGACGACTAACTACTAGTCAGAGCACCTGGCCTGCAATAACTTTAACACACAAAGAAAGATCACGGGGAGCAATGACACAAATGGTGTGTGCGCACTGGTTTTAATCTGTGTTCCCGGTGTGTGTGTTATTTCGTATCTGAGACTCTCAGTGATCTTTAGAGCAGCAGCTCTCAGAACAAAACATGACCCAGACACACATGCACATACAGTATAAGGAACATAGAAGAAAACACACACCTTCCAACATGTAGATAGATGGAAAGATAGAGTCAGTCGGGGTTTGCAGTGACCATAAATCTGAGAGTCCTTCACTTCAGACATTTAAGATTCCAGGGAGGGAAAAAAAAACCCCAGCATGGGATTGATTTTCTGCTTCCCATCTCTTTTTATGTCTGACTTTTCAATAATCTGCCCCATGAATCATCGAGGTAATATCATGCTGTCAAAAGATAATTGGGTGATAGTCATTTGAGGCACAACAGCTTAAGAAGAAAAAAATAAACAAATTGATTACGTCATATTTCAGTTGACAGTTTCAGTGCTGTAATTTTGATGACTGCGACGTGAGCCTTTGTTTACATCTGTCTTCATTTTCCTTTTAAAGTGCAATCAGATCTGTGTTTTATCTTTCATGTCACAGTGAACTTTGCAAACAATTCTGCTGCACTTCACAAACATTATGTATTGTGTTGGTTTGTCTGGCGCCCAGGTCACACAGGCCTAGAGACTGGTTGGTGACCGACTGGCAACCATCGGTCTTTCCTTACAGGCTGCAAACTGACCCATTTCACCTAGTGACAACCTCCAACAACGGGTCTGGGAATATGTATTTGTCAGGGGGTCCCTGACCTTTCTCTAGACCCATGTGACTGAAGCTTGAGGATTATGTCCGTAGATCAACTGAATAGTGTTTTCCTACTGCCCCCCCCCCCCATTTAAATCATTATTCTTTTTTTTGGTGGCTCCGTTGGGCAAAAAAAAAAAAA
>VOQJ01020800.1:0-16066 GCA_015052665.1 Apistogramma diplotaenia | reverse complement strand
AAAAATTGATCTCTAAACCCTCCCCTTGTAGATTATGGAGATTTTTTATAGATATATAATCTTTTTTTTTTTTTTTTTTTTTACAGTTTTTTGTGAAAGAAATTATGAAACAAGAATTTTTTTGCAGGTATGTAATTTCACAATATTGTACAGATAGCAGCAGCTGCAGCAGCAGCCACTGAAACAGATAAGCAGTCCTAAAGATAAGTAGTAGCCCCGCTGGCTCCAGCACTGCGGAAAAGAGACTAAACAGCGCGTCGGATTTCAGGTCAGACTTTGGCAGGACTGCAAGGGAACTTCACTTAAATGGCTCCTGTCAGCTTTTACAACAAGATGTTAAAAAACAAAAGCTGCGTCTGAATTATAATAATTTTATTTAAAGGTCTTCAAAGTCCATAGAAAAGTCGCAGCTGCTGTGACTTTTGTGTGTACTTATGAAAGCTCTGTTCTTCAG
Organism: Apistogramma diplotaenia; assembly: GCA_015052665.1. NCBI lineage: Eukaryota > Metazoa > Chordata > Actinopteri > Cichliformes > Cichlidae > Apistogramma > Apistogramma diplotaenia. The sequence continues at coordinate 15,612 of VOQJ01020800.1, read as the reverse complement.
TCAGGTCATAAAAGCATATCACAGTTTCACCTGCACATGCACCCTTCTCCATTGTGTGTGTACAGCTTTGTCTAATATAAGTATGTACCAGAACTCGCTGCACAGTTCAACTATTCCTAATAATTTGTCTGCTTTCCCCATCTTTCCCTCCCCCTCCGTTTCCAGGGGATACCCCAGCTCCCATGTGCCAAAGCACTCTACAACTACGATGGCAAGGAACCAGGAGACCTCAAATTCAGCAAGGGTGACATCATCATCCTGCGCCGACAAGTGGATGAGAACTGGTACCATGGCGAGATGGGCGGAGTCCACGGCTTTTTCCCCACCAACTTCGTCCAGGTTATTAAGCCGCTGCAGCAGCCCCCACCTCAGTGCAAAGCTCTCTATGACTTTGAGCTCAAAGACAAAGAGGCCGACAAGGACTGTCTGCCCTTCTCAAAGGTGAGGCGCAGCAGCACTTCTGCCACATGGTCAGTGTAGTAAAACAAAAATACCTCTCATTACAGTGACACTCTTTCTTCTAAGCATTCATTTGCTCAGGTTTTGTGTGTGTGCTGGAATGTCGGGGCTGCTGACGCCCAGAGGAACGGTTTAGACTTCTTGATGAACAGCTGTAATTAGGAATGTCTTAACTACAGTAATTAAGCAGCTATGTCTGTCCAGCTGTTGGGTCGTGGTCTGATGTTTTTGCATTCTGTCATCAGTTTACGTGCCGCACGAACAAAACAAAAACCCGAACAAGCTTATTAAGTAGTTTTCCAAACACAGCGACCCCTGTGTTTCCACTCCTGGGCATGCACAGTTTTTTTTTTTTTTTTTAACTTTGCACCCACCTCATTATTTCTGTTCAGTGTTTGAGCAACGCTTTTAGTTAGCAGCATGCTTAATGAGTGTTTTCCTGTCTGTCTGCAATTTCAGGACGATATCCTGACTGTGATCCGCAGAGTAGACGAAAACTGGGCAGAGGGAATGCTGGGAGATAAAATTGGAATTTTTCCCATCTCATATGTTGAGGTAAGAAAGCCAACTAGACTCTTCAATGTCACCAGTCGCTGGAGGAGCAGGTGTCTCACTAAGATCAGCAGAGTTCCTTTGAACACCTTTATACATCTTGCAGAATATGTATGATGCTCCTCAGCCTTTTGAAATGCTTATATGTTTCATCGAACCGCTAAAAGTGTCTTTGAAGATTTAGACGTTCGCAGCGTCACCGGCAGTCTCCTGTGAAAAGCTTTGGGAATAATTTAGACCGAATTAAGCAAATCTTTGCCCTTCGAAAGATCATTTAATTTTCACTTGAAGACGACTCTTCACTTCAGGATCAAATGTGTGGGTTTGTCTTCTGCTCTGTGCTGTTGTTTATACGTCTCAATTGTTTCGGCATGAGTCGCTGCCTTCTCTTAAATATGCATTCAGTGGCCACTTCATTAGATACACCTGTTCAGTCAATAGTCTTAATTTCCAACTCAGCATTTGGACGGTAGGATGAATATTTGGAAATCATGGATTCATCCTGCCTCTTATCGATGGGTTCCGGCTGGTGGGGGTAATTAATGAGGGCGTGGAGGATATTTTTTGCGTTTATTACCAGCTGAGCATCATTTAAACTCCACAGCCTACCTGAGCATTGTTGCTGACCGTGCTCATCCCTTTGTGATCGCAGTGTACCATCTCCTGATGGCGTCTTCCAGCTGGATAACGCACCATGTCTCAACACTCAAACAATTTTTTTAACATGACAGTGAGTTCATTCTGCTCAAATGGCCTCCACCATCTACCGGTGAAGAGAAACTGACAGCGCAACAGGATACAAATGTTAATGATATATATCAGTGAATTTTAATGCTCGTGTGGACTCATTTGTGATGGATAATATAAACAAGGAGGAAAAAATATGTTTAAAAATGTATTTGATGAAAGAAATTGTGTCTAAATCACATTGGAGAAGAGGTTTGAGTTTAGTCTGTGGGGGACAATTTTTTTTCCGAGCCTGTGACAGTTTTTTGTTGCTCTTGTATGTTTTCTGTCCTTTTATACTCGTATTTCTCCACGCTGAGGGGTGGGGGTGGGCGGGTTTTGCAGAAGCAGAATGCAGTGTTTTTCGAAAGCTATAAATCATTTTGTATCAGTTTGACTGAAACCGCTGTAGCAGAATAGAACATTTTGTTGTCCTCTCTCTCGATACTAGGCAGTCGTTTTCTGGTTTCACAAACAATAGCAGAGTCATATTAAATATATAGCGACCCGAAACGTTCTTTGTTTCTGCATCACCATCGAATATCTAGGTCATAGTGTTTTCATCGCCTCGGGGGCTTTTGTTGCGTTTTCAGTTGTGCATATGAATTAATCTATAAATTTGGCCTTATAATTTAATGAGATGAAGGACTCTCACCTGGTGCTTTGCTCTTAATCCTGCGTGTATATGTCTTAATGTGCTGACATGTCAGCGATTGAACCTGCACAGGATCTGAGTATAATGCATAGCTTTTATGTCCTAAGTAGACAGAGCTGCTCGGTGTAACGTGTGACAGCAAGTAAGAGCCCCCTGTGATTAGCTGAACTCTTTACCGTTGGTTCTTCTGATTTATACCTCACCGTCAGTCACACATTATGGTGCCTGAAAGGGTTATTAAACCTGCAGTTTCTGCAGGCTTTGAACCATCAACACCTTCAGACTAAAAGCCCCCTACGTGGAAGATATAGCATGAGAGCAGAGTTACTGTAATTTAGTATTTGTTTGTTCTATTAAGTTTATTTTTCTGTGTTTGAAAGTGTTTAGGTTTAGATAAATATTTTTAGTTTTAGACTTTAATAATTACAGAGTGCAGTTGATATATTAGGCCCCACTCAGGTGGACCCAGAGGACCTTCAGTGGGTTGTAATTTCTTTGGTCACCAGTAGATTGCCGTGGTTGCTCATAGTTTGCAGGCTGATTTGTCCACAAACACTCGCTGAGCGGTAGTACAACTAGGGCTATTGGTTTGGCATGGTTACCTTAATAGCATCTTTATAAAGTGCTTTTAGAGAAAAGTGATAGGACTATAAAAAGACACTGCATAAAAGCAAATCTGTAAAAAAAGTAAAGGCTACCTTTGTTTTTAATTCCACCTCCTCGTCATAACCGCGCTGCCTCTCTTCCTCTCTCGTAGTTCAATTCGGCAGCTCGGCAGCTCATAGAGCTGGACAAGCCCTCCGACTCCAGTGGGGACTCCGGTGAAGGGTCCTCCTCGGGGCCTCAGACCAATGGTGCCCAGCGGGTAGGGGAGAAGAAGAACAGCAAGAAACGACATTCCTTCACCTCTCTCACCATGTCGCACAAACCTATGCTAGCTCCTCCCCCACAGCGCCACTCCATGGAGATCAGCGGGCCGGTCCTCATCAGCTCCAGCAACCCCACGGCAGCTGCTCGAATCGGAGAGATCAGCGGGGGGCTCTCCTGCAGTGCACCTTCACAGGTACGATGCTGATGCGTGGCGGGGTGCCTTCTTGAAGTTGATGCACTAACTAAAAACAGAAAGCTTATTTGCAGAAGAGTGCAGCATTGTACATGTTGTTACAGCGATATGCAGAAGGATGTGGCTCTGAAAAGGAAGCTCGTTTTTTAAATGGAAATGTTGAAGACCTTCTTATGCTGTCCTAACATTGCACCTGTGGCAACTCATTCAGTGTGCCAGGTGTTTACAGATACGATGATTCTAATTAAATGAAACGGCAGCAAAAGTTCTCAAACGCTCCATTTAGGGGCCCAAATGTGGCCAGAGTTTTAAATAATGAGGTCAGCGTGTGTGCTAGGAATCACTGTAAGCCAAAAACTCAAACTGCAGACTGCTCTCAGAGCTGATTTTTCTTTCTCCTGGATGTGTGTGATGTCAGAGAGGTGGTATCCTAAATGTGGTCAGCTCCTGGCACAGAAGCTGCTTAAACCTTGTGTTTGTGAGGGGCAGCCAATCACAACAAAGGTGGTTTGAGGGGGGAGGAGCTAAAACATCTTATTTACAATAGTCAATGAGAGCGAAAAGATGCAGTATAAGATAAACAAGAATTATTTTCAACCAAAAGTCATGCAAAGCTTCTCTAACAGAGCCCAAGAATATGCAGCTGGGGTTGAGAATAATGGAGGTCCCCTTCAAACAGAGCTGAAAAATGTACATTCCTGGTGGTGCTCTTCATTCCATGATTGTGGCTGAGATGAGTCACTTAACCAGCTGACTTGTAAAATATCCTGTTCCACGGTCTGTAATTGCATAACTTTAAAAAAACGGGGGGAAAACAGAAACCAGCTCCAGACGTTTTTTCCACAAGATGTTTGCTGCTTTTCGGAGCCTTCACTCTCCTTCTGTCAGCAATTAGGCTGACTTCCCTTCCCCCCCCCCGTCATACCAAACAGGCCATTGCTCCATCCGAGCGATTGAAATCGTGGATGCGTGACTCCACTCATCCACAAAATGACTCCAGCTAAGCATTGAAGGTTTCCACACCAACCCTGACATGACAGCAGCTCACAGCTGCTTTGTGGTTGCCAGCTGCCAGTGATGGAGCTCTGACTTGGTGCTGCACAAGACCAATGTTTTGTGACTTTAACCCTTTACGACTGAACGGAAGCGCCCCCGCTCTATTTGCATATCTGCTTTAAAAAGCAAAAGTAATTATTTCTCTGTGAAACTGGAGGATTTACACTGTATATCACAGAGCTCTGTTCCCTACATTCATGGGTTCATCAAGTGGAATATACAGATGTTATCGCTGTGTCCGCATGAACTATTACATGGTTTTCATGTGAGCCACTAACTACAACAACAGGAAGTGATGTAATTTTCATGGGAATTGTAGTTTTTTTGTTTTTTTTCACATCTTCACTGGTGCTATTTAAAAGCAGTGTTTGACTTTGTGCCTTTCTGTATGTAAGTTCCCGGCATACTAGAAATAGTTTACTTTGAAGTGCATGCTGTGCAAATTGTCCACAATAGGCATTTTTTATTTGTGCTGTAGTTTATAAAAATGAGTGAATCTCAAAAATGAAGTTATGAACATCCCATCCATCCATTTTCTTCTGCCTATCCTGGGCCGGGTTACGGGGGCAGGAGCCCAAGCAGAGTAGCCCAGACCTCCTTCTCCCCAGTTCATCCAGGGGTTTCCAGGTCAGCTAAGAGAGATAATCTCTCCAGCGTGTCCTGGGTCTGCCGCCGGGCACACCTCACCCAAGAGGCACCCAGGTGGCATCCTGATCAGAAACCCAAACCACCTCAACTGGCTCCTTTTGATGTGGAGGAGCAGCGGCTCTACTCTGAGCCCCTCCCGAATGGCTGCACTCCTCACCCTGTCTCTAAGGGAGAGGCCAGCCACCCTCTGGAGGAAGCTCATTTCTACCGCTTTGATTTGCGATCGTATTCTTTCGGTCACTACACAGAGCTCAAGACCACAGGTGAGGGTAGGACCGGTAAATCAACAACTTCACTTTTACGCTCAGCTCCATCTTCACCACGACGACCGGTGCAGCGTCCGCATCACTGCAGACGCGGCACCAATCCGTCTGTCAATCTCCTGCTTCCTTCTCCCGAGATACTTGAACTCCTCCACCTGGGGCAGCAACTTGTCCCTGAGCCGGAGTGGGAACGCCACCCTTTTCCGGCTGAGGAGGACCATGGCCTCGGATGTAGAGAAGTTATGAGCACATAAATAAATTTGCTGTGGTTTGAAAGGCTTTTATGTAACTTTTTCATTCACAATTTTCATGGATACAGCTATGACATTTCTATATATATATAAAAAAAGTTATATTAAAAATGAACTATTTTCAATTTCTTTATAGTGTATTGTACTTTTAGCAATTTCTTTAATAACTGCGTGAAATTAATTAAAATAGAGATTAATTATTAAAGAGAAGCAAAGGCTGTTAAATAGTAATAAATTAATTTCAGAGGTTATTATTAACCCTAGAGAAAATATGTGGCTTTGAATTATTATGGGATGGTTGACTCCTGAGCTACTTCTCGAGCAAGATTCAATTTTAAAGGGACCTGTTATTCCCGCTCTTTATTTTTTTGTCATTAGTGTCCACAACTGCTAATTTGGTCACGTCGGCCACTGAGCCCTGTGATCACAGAAGCTTCGAGTGGGGCGTTTTGGCTGTTTTATCCTTAGTTTTTGGAAAGCAGACCTTGAGATGCTGCACGTTCATTGGATCAGTCAAACAGTGAAGCACACCCTGCTTTTTGACACTGTTAGGTTCGTAATTTTTAAAATTATGATCATGTTCCATTTAATGAGACTAAAAAGTGATTGAGCCCATAAACTCATCAGAAAAATGTTTCCTGAAGTCGCAGATAAGCAAGTCAAAGGGAGTTTTCTTGCACACTTCAGTTAGCTTTTAGAAACAGAGACGTCACCTCCTGCTGATGAACATGAGGCTTCTAGTTTGGCCTTATTTAGAGACAACTTCTGATGTTCCACTTCTGGAAGCTCTCAGCTAACACAGTTTTTCTCTTACTTTCTGCTGTTTTATGTATTTTTCCCCTTGTCTTTAGCATACTTATTGCATTGTCTTGGTTGCTGCAGACCTTCAGAAATGGTCCAAAACCCCCCTATTAAGCTCAATCATTAATCTTTCATCTGCAGTGAGTGTTTATGTGCTGCTTTGTGAGAGGGAGACAAGGCGAGCGCTTGTCTGCAGTAAAGCGGATATTGAGGATCATCCTGTCCTTTTTTTTTCTTTTCTTTTTTTTAAACTAAAAGCTTTTCATGTAAATATGATTTGCGTATCATCAAAGCCTTCTGTCTGTGCCGAAGGCGTAATCAGGTTTATAATGGCCTTATCCCAGTAATCATTATCAAGATATTTCAGGAATAAAAGAACCTGTATACGCCCCCGTAAAGTGATCCTCCCCCCTGACGACAGTGCTAATGATACGTGTGATTTATAGGTCTTTGTTTAATAAAAACACAACAGAGTCTGCAGGCGCTATATGCACAGACTGTCTCGTCTCCCCTTCGCTGCTTCTCATCTTCCCTTCTTCCAATTCCCAGACAATAGACAAAGGTAAACCAAAGAAAAGGCGCTCTGTGTGAAAGCCTTTCCTTTAAACCCCAAATTTATTTAATTTAACACGGCATAGCTCCCACTTTGGTGTTTGTTCCTCACAGACAGCCGTCTCACTAACAGTGGAGTGCTGCGTTAGGTTTTTCTTGCCCTCCTTTCTGAAAAATGCACCTTAGGAGGCGGCTCTGTCTGAGGCAGCCATCCATGGAGAGAGACCACAGGCTACAGGGAGATATTGTGTGTCCAACAGTGTGGCCTTGTTGCCAGCACACCGTAATGACTCATGTGGATGACTGTTTGGGAAAGCCGCCTCTCTTTACGCGCCCAATGAAATGCCCTGCCGTGTGGTCACCTGATTTTTTGTTAGCCAGTCAGGTCACGAGGCCAAACTTTGCGTTTGTGGCCGGGGTGAAAAGCCATCCGTGTGCGTCACTGCTTCAGTGAGAGTCATTTACACACAATGTGACAGGCATCAGCCCCCAGGTATATTAACCCTCGCCCAAGTGTATTCGACGTCTCGCTACAGCGTTTTGTATTTTTAATCCGTCTGCTAAAACGACGCCATCTGCATTCGATTTACCAGTACGGGCTAAAAATTGGCCTCGTGGGGCTGATTATTCTAATAAGCACAATTTAGCCACGTATGGTTAAAATGGTGAGTCTTTCTTACCCTGCTTCACTCAAGTCTCTGCTCATTCATGTTTTTTCTGGCCATTTGATAAACAAAAACACATTTTACACTTCAGTAAATCTGTTTAAAATGCATTTTTACTGTTTTCCTCATGAGTTTCTTTAGTAAAGCCAAAACCTCTTTGGGGAGCACCGAAATTATTGCATGCAGGGAAAAACCCAGCTCGTTCACATCCATCCGTTTTCCGGAGCTCTTCTCCAAATCAAGGTCATAAGGGAGCTGGAGCATGTCCCAGCTGTTGTAGGGTGAGAGCTGGACGTCACCCTGGTCAGGTTGGTGGTGTCACAAGGCTAACTCTTCTGGAGGAGGGGGAGACCTGTTTCATGCGCCTCTCACAGAGGCTGCAGTCCAAGTCCATCCACAGGATGAGGGGCAGCTGATGACATTGTTATGTATCTGTACTGGAACGCGAATCTGAGCCGAACACTGAAATCAGCTGTGATTCACACATGTACTCGTCCCGTTGGTGTAATTAATCAGAGTAGCCGGAGCTCATCTCTGTTCTTCGTGTGTGAGGAGTCGGTGCGTTGTGTTTAATGGTCTACATTTATCTTTTGTTGACAGGTACATATTTGCACAACTGGACTAATTGTGACCCCACCCCCCAGCAGTCCTGTTACCACAGCAACCGTCTTCACATTTCCCTCAGAAACGAGCTACACGTCCATCCCTGTGGTAAGACTTTAAAATTCATACAAATGCTGGCGTAAGCAGTTTCACACCCCCTAAAAAAAACTAACAAACGAGGAAATGTTAATCATTACTGGAGAATTAAGTGCTCTAATAATGATCGCTGCTTCTCGTCATTGGTTTATGCAGTCACACGCTTCGGCTCTGAACTTTCGTAGGCATCACTAGCTGGAGCTACATACAAGAAAGTGTCAGGTTAGACATTAACCAGCCTTTAACCAGCCAGCTTCCTAGTTTAGAGTCTGTGTTACTTATGGTTGTGGTGACCGTGCTGATTGGTTGATTGGCCATCAGAGGCTGCTGTCCAGGCAGTTTCTTTACCTACACTACACAGAGTATTTCCAGTATTGTGGCACAGACTATTTCCTGCTGCTTGCTACATGTGGGAGAGGATAACTGTGGCGAATACCACGAGCGGATCCTCTGAAAGTTCATGTGTGAAACAGCAGGGGAGCAGTGTCGGTGCAGCCGACCCACAGCTGCTCCTGTGCAGACATGCTGCAGCTGGATTGAGGGGCAGAGGGACGCACCAGGATTTAATTTCTCACGTTAAGCTTAAAGATGACCTGAGGTGTTGGTGAACATAAGTAGATATCAGCAGAACAGGTAGGACTGTCAATACACAATGTTTATCTGTTTATTACCTCTTTAAAAAAACAGTTATATGTCCGTCAATAAGTCAGTAGTGTTGATGTGTCTGCAGTGAAATGCTGTTAGAGGAGAAAAGAAAAGGTCTCTCAGGAGCAGAGTTGATCTTCTCTCAGGGGGAGCGAGCAGAGAGCTTCTATACAGCACCTGCTACACAAAACACACAATCTGCGACGGCAGCAGCCTTAAGCTGGGGTTCTCACGTTGTTTAATAATGCTAACAGTAGTATGATAATGGGGCAGTGTGGTGATTAGCACTTTTGCCTCACAATAAGAAGGTCCTGGGTTTGAATCCACCATCTGGCCCGGGCCTCTCGCTGTGGAGTTTGCATGTTCTCCCCGTGGTTTCTCTCCAGCTTCCTCCCGCAGTCCAAAAACTAAGGCTGTTTCCCAAGAGGTCACCACAGCTGAAGGATCCACGCTTGGGCCCAGCGCTAGCTCGCGGCTACAAAATGTAGGTTTAGAGTTACCACCATGAACAGACCTTCTCCGTTTATTACCAAGGTCTTTTAGATGTGAAAATTTAGTTAATCGGGGTTCTCTGCAGATAGCAGTATCGTAATTATACAATTTGCAAACAGCAGCTTCTCACAGCACCTATGTGCAGAGGGAAAGAAAACCAGTGCCGCTAAAAATGTCAAGAAATCCCTGCAGCCCACACAAAGCAGCACGCACACTTCCTGTCTGTCTGTGTGTATGCTCTGGCATGTGGAGTTTCTGAATGAGCAGGAATGTGTACACAAAAGGTTGTGCTCTCCGCTTCACTTGGGAACCCAACATGATGTTTTTGTACAGATGATTTCTCCAGCCTGCAGGCAACCTAATTATCTCAGCTCAAGCGTCGGCAGCGAACCGAAACACACATCGACACTCGCGCGCGCGCGCGCACGCACACACACACACACAGACACACACACACACACACACAGAGGCCCGTTACACACACCGCAGGGCTGTCTGAGTGCCACTCTCCTCCCCCAGTGTGTCATGGAAGCTATTACTCTGCCGGGCAGAGCTGCCAGCATTCGGCTTGGGAAGACTCATCATGCTCGCGGATAGGCGAGTCCTCTTTAGCATCATTCTAACACACCGAGAACTCATCTGTTTTTCACAGTTCAAGAGTTTATAATGATGTGTTGTTTTCCCTCTTTTTTTATTATTCTTTATCTGGTTTTCTTTCCAAAGCAGCTCATAAACTCAGATTAACTGTCTCCAAAACGACGAGTCACGGCAGAGGAGGAAAAATAGATTCACGAGCCAAGTTTGAACACACACTGTAACTGGTTAATGCCAACAAATGTGATTCCAGTTACATTGTTAAAAAAAAATACCAGACTTATACACTAAAGAGACATTTCACCATTTGGCAGCGCATAAAGAATGAGCTCTTCCCGAAACATTTTAAAGTGATGTGAGGGGGAAAAAAGAGGAAATTCTACTAGACCCAAAGTTATGTCTGCTTGGTTTGCAGAAGAACACATTTCCACTAGAAAGAACAGCATTTAAAAATAACTAAAAGATCTGTTTGGGAACTCTTTTTGATTATCCGGAACTCTCTGTGTGGAGTTTCCATGTTATTCCTGTGTGAGTTTCCTCCAGGTTACTCCAGTTTCCTGGGGTCAGGTTAATTGGTGGTTCTAAGTTGCCCATAGGTGTGAATAGTTGTCTGGGTGGGGGCTCCACTGTGCATATCTTGAATAAACATGTATCTGCTGCCCTATGCTTCCACCACCCAACAGATTGATTTTAAGGTAGGGTGCAGTGCAGGTGGAGCAGCTAACAAAAGCAGGCACCTGCTAACAGGGATGTAGAATAATTTTAATTATGTAGTTACAATTTTCCAACAGGAAAAATCAAAAAAATTTTCTCGAATATATCCTGCTTATAACTTTTCTAGAGGTCGTACCTTCTGTATTGTTGGGTGACATATTTAAATCCTGTAATCCCAGAATCACAAATCCCCTAAAGGCCTCCAGTTTAAAGATGTTCAACGATGGGTTTAAGGGTTGCTCTCAAGTGTCCCAACAGACGTGCTTTTCACTTCATATGGTCCCAATTAAATGCTGCAGCGGATTTAACATCAAGCCATGCCGTGTCCTAGCAACAAACAAACAAGCAGAAAAGGAGATTCTCCGTTGCAATGGGAAGTCGGAGTCGAGACGACGGAGGCTGCCAAACCACTCTTCCCCCAGTGTTGACAGCTGCAGGGAATAACCCAAATGACAGATGATCTCTCATTCTTCTTCCTCCTTTGTTGCTCATAAACAAACTGGTTTCTCTGCTTATGCAACATGTACTGTTTTCTTTCCTGTGGCCCATGTTTCTTTTTGTTTTTTATTCTTGTCTTTCTGCTTCCCACCGACAGGAAACGAATGACGTGCTGACGAATAATGAGATTTTTAATGTTCTTTTATAGGATGCTCTCCCACCGCCGCCGCCGCCTCCCCCGCAGTCCTCCGTCGGTGGAGCTGCGTATTCACTGGCTGCCGGACAGAGACCCTCCCCCAGCATAAGCGACCAAAGTGGGAGACAAAGACCCACAGTGTGAGTTATAAAAACAGTCCTACACGAAAATATGCAGTCTTCTGAAATGTGCAGTGAAATGTCACAAGTGGTTTGTGCACTGATGTCCTGGGGCCGTAACGCACATGCTCACATCAGAGGGAGGAAATCCTCGCCCGTCTCTGACACCCCACCCTCCCCCCTTTCTCCCTCCCTCCCCCCCAGCTGTCAGTTGCGAGGCTGTAGAGTGTGAGCTTGTGCTCAGGTGAAAGGGTCAAAGTCTGGGAGTGACAGTCTCCTGGGTCCCATTGGTCGAGCCGCTCTGACCCCCAACCTTTTACCCTCATTACTCCTCGAGGGCAAACCACACACCTGATAAGAATTAGATCCCCTCATGCCTGCGTTCCTGCCAGTGCATGCATGTCAGGCTGACGCATTTATGTTCCCTCCCCAACAACAAAATCAGACTGAAAACATCCCAGCTGAGGTCTGTTTTTCTGGCTGCCGTACAGACACGACCCGCAAATTGTTTTGTCCTCCAGAGCAGATTTTCTCTGGGTCAGAGGGCACCGTCTTTGCTGGAGGGTCCCAGAGGAGATGATGACAGATGTACAGCTCGATGATGGGATAAATGCAAAACAAATGGCATGCTTTTATTCCAGAGGGCAGGAAATCGGCCATGTTGGCTGCGCGTCTGGTAAATGTCTCATCTTTGTTTGTTTTCACTGCAGCTATGTGGCGATGTTTCCCTACATCCCTCGTAAGGAGGACGAACTGGAGCTGAGGAAAGGAGAGATGTTTCTGGTGCTGGAACGCTGTCAGGACGGATGGTTCAAGGGCACCTCCATGCACACGGGCAAGATCGGAGTCTTTCCTGGGAACTACATGAGCCCAGTCAGCAGGTCGGTCATTTATTCCCGTCAGCGTGCTGTACACACACACACAGACACACACACACACACAGACACACACATGCTCGGTCACATCCTTTTGTTTATGATGCAAAGCCAAAGTATTAAGATTCCTCCAGTCGGCTCTCTATATAAAACAAGCTGCGCGTTTCTGTTTCATTGATGAAGTCAAACCTGGATGTTCACTTTTATTCTGCACAAGTCGTTTCTGCTCAGTTATTAAACCAAACACATTCCAGCTCAGCAAAGAATAATTCCCATAAAGAACACATCTTGGTCGCTACACAAATGCTTCTTTCGTTCCCAAGCAAACAAACAGCGATGCACTGAGGCTCCGATAAAGTGATGGGTACAGTTGTTCTCCAAGGTGCTAAAGCCGAGTGTGTCATTCGAGCGAACGCGACAGAAAAGGGTGCAGCAGTAAGTACTTGTAAGTTAGCTGCTTCACATCTGGAAATGATTGGCCGCGTTCTGACTGAGGTCTTTCTAAAAATACAACTGGGGTGCTGTACATTTTTGTTTGTCCATCCATTATCTTCCACTTATCTGAAGTCAGGTCACAGCGGCTGTCGGCTAAAAAGATCTTGGAGGCATTCCCAAGCCTGCCAAGAGATGCAGTCTGGGTCTATCAGTCGGGTTAGCCTAGTAAACCTAAGGGGAACATCCAAAGGGGTATCCTCATGAGTATGAGCTGGCTCCTTTCCACACAAAGGAGAAGCAGCTCTTCTCCGAGCTCCCTCTGGATCTCTGAGCTCTTCGTCCTCTCTCTGAGGATGATCTACCACCCTGTGGGACACCTCATTTTGGCAGCCTTGTTTTTTCAACACTGGGACGTAGATCGAATTATAAATCAATAACATCCCCACCTGGTTCAGCTTCGTGTTCAGCGCAGCACTCTTGTACTTTGCTGACATCACTGAGGATGCTGCACTATCCTGGCGACCTTTTAACCCTTCAGCTTATCATCACTTGTGAAGAAGATCCCAAAATATTTAAATGCCCTGAAGCTCTTATATGTTGGTGTTCTGGGGGCTGTAAAGCTTATCTTAAAGGTGCACTGCACGTCATGGGTGTAGAACGACAACTCAAAAGTTTTTTTTAAGAAAATAAAGGTAATAGCACTGCTGCACATTGAAACAAGCCTCAGCTTTCTTTCAAGGTCAGTAAGTCATCACTTAAAGAGGATATTTGAGGCTACAGGCGTCCTTTCGAATATTAAAATCGACTCATCATGTAAAGGTTCAACTGTTAACTCTGAGAACTGTGCCTTACACCTCCTCTCCCCTCAGGACGGCATCTGGGAGCTCCCAGCCCAAAGTGCCCATGAGTCTGTGCACTCAGGCAGGCAGAGGTGTCACCATCGTCAGCCCCTCTTCTGCTCCCCTCGGGGCCATTGTTCCAGGGCCTGATTTTAACAAACCGCTCACCGTATGCTCTGCCGCTGTACCTGCCAACTCCCAGCCTGCAGCTGTGGTCACGGCGGCTCAAACAGCCACAGGCCAACAGCCCAAAGTCCCGCTGCACGTCACCTCCCAGATGACCGTGAATCAGGCTCGAAACGTGGTCAGGACAGGTAAACTCGCCGGAAATGAAGATGGATGTTGTCTCATTGTGTGACGGTGAATTTAAACAATTTTATGTTTTATGTTCCTTTTTCCAGCTGCATGCCACAGCCAGGACAGGCCCACCGCAGCAGTGACACCCATACAGTCTGCAACACCCGTGACGTATCTCCCGCACCTCGCAGTGTGCTCGCAGCCCGGCTCCGGTCCTGCCCAAGGCTGCGCTCGAGCTGGGGCGGCGATGGGCTGCGCAGCTGCCTCCTTGACCCCACCCAATGTTAGCGCTGCATCTTTGGAGGGTGACGCTTTGAGGCCTGTACCTGTCCTCGCTGTGGCTCACGGCCCCGGGAGCAGCTCCGCTCTCAATCCCACATCTAACAGTGCGGCTCCTCCCTGCCGGCTGGATAAAGACGTCAAGGTTGGATTTGTTTTTGAGAGAATTAAGATGGTCTCTAATTGTCTGTTGCTGTTTCTATTTTTGGTAGATGTCTCCTTGTTTCATCATAATGGAGAATGTCTTTATTTCTAGTAAATGATTTAAATGCCTCGGGACCGTATTAAAATGTTAATCATGCAGGGAGGATTCACCAAAATAGCCACAAGGAGGCCTGTTATTTATGCTTGTTTCTTTAAATGTCTTCCTTAACAAACAGGGGATTTGTTTTTTTTTACACATCTAACTTGTCTGCAAAAATTTGAAATGCATCCCACCACAGTTCTTTTTATTTCTGTAGGGGAGAAACAAGCAGGTCCAGATGCTGCATTATGTGTCTGTGGTTTCTGAAAATCACTTCTCATTGCCTCTGAGGTTGCTGCAAAATATGTCTGCCTTCTTCTTGCAGAGAGAAAAGAAAAGTCTTCTGAAGCTGTTGTCCTCCAATAAAAAGAAGTCTCGCCCTTCGCCCCCCTCCTCTCCTACCCTTGAGGCAGAGCAGGCTGCCGCTGGAGAGGTGCTGCACGGTGCTGTGGGCCCCGACACCTCCCCTCCCTCTGGCCCAGTGAGCGGCCTGGAGCCCGAACCTGCTGCTGCTTCCGCCTCGTCGTCGTCGTCCTCCTCTTCCTCCTCAGTCCCGGAGTCGTCCCATCGGAAGAACAGTCCCCTTGATGGATGTGTTCCCATTGCGCCTCCCCCCCGCCAGCCCTGCTCATCTCTTTTATCTCAACCGCATGATGCACGTCCCATCATATGTGAGAGGTAAATGTGCAGTTTCATGGGACTGTTTCAGATTGTTCTGATTATCTGTAAAAGTAGATCACAGATTCATGAGTGCTGAGTAGTTTCACACCAAAAACAGTGTCCAGTTTGAGTGAGATATGCACATCGGGTTCTCTATGGAGCTAAATTGGGCCCATAAAGTTTGTTCAAAAAAAAAATTGAAACTGAAAAAAAGATGTGAAACTAGAAAAAAAAAATTAAAAACTACTTTTCAGATGCAAGTTGGGTTTTTTTTCAAAGTTTCAGGGTTTTTTTTTTTTCAAACTTTTTGATTTTTTTTTTACTTTTTGTTTTTTTTTTTTTTTATCTCAAACTTTTTGCCCTTTTTTTTTTTTTTGGGGGGGACCTTAGGTGGG
>VOQJ01020799.1:19094-47954 GCA_015052665.1 Apistogramma diplotaenia | reverse complement strand
TATATATCTACCTCTCACCTCCCGCCCCTATATCTCACACACACACACACACACACACACACACACACACACACACACACACACACACACACACACACACACACACACACACTCTCTCTCCTTCAAGGCTGGAAAGATGCCTCTGATTTTAGACTTTGTCCGTTATGATAGTGTAACTGGTAAAAACTGTGAAGAAAAGAATATTAATAAATACATTTATATATCGTAAGTATTTAAAGCAGACCGGAGGAGGGTAGTTTCATCAGGGAGGAAGGAATCCCCTGGATCTGTTGCTCTGCTATAGTCCTGAACATAGAGGCAGATCATTGAAAGCTAAGAAATTATATCAGCTTCTGATCAGGCTGCTTCGCTATTCGGGTGGGGCTTTTTGGGTTTAGCAGCAGAACTATGCCACAGGCATGAGATCACAACCATGTGCTGCCAGATGTTTATTAATAGACTTCCCAGGACAGTGGTGTTATTTATTCAGGCCTTACTTTGTCGCAAGTCTGATATGTTTGCTAGCGGAACAGAGATGTTGTTTATCCACCAGGTTTTCTGTTACTATGTTGGTAGGTTCTGTTTAATATGATTTTAATTTCATTTGCCAGGTGTAACCCTGCAAATGGTATTAAAGTGTGCTGAAGGTCCCCTGTCATCCTGGCAAAGGGCATTAATGTAGCTCAGTCAGGCTAATGGGATATCAGTCTCACTCAAATAAAACATCGTCTCATAGAGTCATCAAGCATCGTCAGGTTAGATTAAACGCTATTAATCCCTTCAGGAAGATTCTTTCAGGGAAATAAAAATTCCAGTAGCAACAACATA
Organism: Apistogramma diplotaenia; assembly: GCA_015052665.1. NCBI lineage: Eukaryota > Metazoa > Chordata > Actinopteri > Cichliformes > Cichlidae > Apistogramma > Apistogramma diplotaenia. The sequence continues at coordinate 47,126 of VOQJ01020799.1, read as the reverse complement.
GCAGTAGTCAATAATAAACAGTGACCAAATAAATAATAAAACATCCAAGAAAGCAACCAAAGGTAGATATAAAATGTCCAGCAGATGTGGTATTGCAATGACATAGTTTGGAAAAGACTGTTTGATTCAGATGTACCAAGAGCTGAAGTTACACATTTCTTCTAGAGAGCAAGTTTGAATATATGTTTTTGTGTTTCTTCAGGTGCTAGAATTGATCTGTACCAGAGAGTCTGGTGCTGTGTTTGAGGCAGGCGGACTGAACTGTGTGCTGAGTTTCATCAGGGACAGCGGTCATCTAGTCCACAAAGACACTCTGCACTCAGCCATGGCCGTTGTGTCCCGCCTTTGCAGTAAGATGGAGCCTCAGGACTCGTCTCTGGAGACCTGCGTCGAGTCTCTGTCTAGCCTCCTCAAACATGAAGACCACCAGGTGATTGCACAGCAGGGGCTGCATTCAGCCAGATTTCTCATGACTGTTCAAAGATAATTTATAGGTGGTGACTTAAATCAGGGCTGTCAAACACAATCACAGAACGGGCCAAAATTGCAAAAAAACAAGCAGGATTAACATTTATTGAAGATCTAAAACTGAAAATATTTTAATCAGCAATATGAATTTGAATGGCCATAATATAGCAGCACTTTCCTTAACACATTAAATAAAACATTAATAATATTTTTATTCAAAAATAACATCTGGGAAAATGAGAACATTTCAAGCTGATGAAAATTTGCTAATTTTTTGATGTGATATCAGAAAAAAAGCCCTGAAACAAGAAACAACAAGCTCTTTAGTTTCCCTCTGATTCCATTTCTTTCTTACTTTCATGAGCTGATGGATTTTTCTCAGGCATCTCATCGCACCTGTGCAATGAGGAACGTCACCAAAGCCAGAAGCTGTTTCCTCCAGAAAAGACTGAAAAAACCCCACTTTGCGTATTATCACGTTCACTGTCTGTGTTACGGTGCCGATGACACGTTCTGTCTTCAGGACTTTGCTGAGCAGCGTTTCCTGACAAAGAATTCAGAAATGCACTGTCTGCTCACCTGTGCAGGTCACCCTCTGCATGTTCTCCACAATTTCACTCCCTTCCGAATCACAGTTGTGGAAAAGAGACATGCAGGGTTACATCCGATGTCAACGAACAGGTCCTCTCATTTGTTTTGAGAATTGATTTTTCAAAGTCCACTTTTGTTTGGCCATTTTTGAGGGTCTGGCTAGCTTTAATGTCGCTGTAAATGTGCTGCTGAGCAATGTTTTTATCCGCTGATCAATGTGTCATTGGCAACGTGGGAAAACAGGTTAGTGCACAGGTCCTGACCTGTGTGGCAGTTGCTGTGTGAGGTGCAGTATAAATGGAATAGTTCTTATAACGCTTTTCTACTCTAACTGAGCACTCAAAGTGCTTGTACAACACGTTTGCATTCACCCATTCATGCAAGCACTTCTGTCTGAAGCTAAGTGGTTACTATCTACCATTCGCACACATTCCTAGAGCAACTTGGAGTTCAGTATGTTGCCCAAGGATACTTTGGTGTGCAGCCCAAAGCAGCCAGGAGTCAAACCTGGTGAGGTGGGAGTGCCGGCGGGCCATTAATCATAGCCATATTAATGTGGGCCAGATGCAGCCTGCAGGCCTTGAGTTTGACACATGACTTAAATAGTTGCTTCTTTCTGCTAAACGGAGGCGTACACCTAAGGCCTGGGATAAGATAAATGATTGTTTTGAACTGTTAATCATGCAAAGCTAGTCTGTTTATTACTGTGTTTAAACATTTGTAGGTGTTGCAACATTAACCCTCTGGGGTCTTGGATAAAATTGGCTGTTTTTGACTACTTTCGATGTTACCTTTTTATATTTGACCTTGTTTGGTATAATTTTCTTTCAGCACAACCTCACACACTCTATTAACACATTGGACCTAAAATCACAAAAAATATAATCTAGGTGCAAAAAAGTTAGATTTATTTTACTGTGAAAGGCACAAACATATTTAATGTACAACTTCTATAACTTAAATACAAATAAGTTGTACAAAGTTGTAAATTAAATCACTACTTTAGTAAAGTTATATACAACCGTTCACATTAAAATTATGTTATTTACAGAACAATCAGGAGTCACAATAACATGTTACACACAAATTATGTGTCACTCCTAAAACCACCAGAAGACAGACGGGCACAGGTGTGTGTCCCCTCCTGTTGTACACCTGGACACAGCGTTTACATTTGAGTCTGCCTTTGGTGGCTCTTTGGCAGCATCTGCCTTGTGCATGACTACACAACATGCTACACTACACACTAACTTTACACTCCAAACATGCTAAATGTCTCACATCTCTCAAATTTCAAAGCTTGCTTTCGATAACTCTGATTTTACTTGGCCTATCAACACAATTTACAAGCTGATACATAGATTGAAGTCTACACTTTTGATACAAGTTGAAATTGAGAATCAGGTAGGCTGACTCCAGAGGGTTAATGACTTCTTCTCTAAGAATGTGATCAAAGAGGGAAAAGGCTGTGAAAAGCATCGCTTAATCTTTAACATTGTTTAGCCTAAATATGCTAAAAGTTGAAACCCTCTTCTCCTGCAGGTGTCAGATGGAGCTTTGCGCTGCTTTGCCTCATTAGCTGACCGGTTCACACGTCGTGGTGTGGACCCTGCCCCTTTAGCCAAGCATGGACTGACGGAAGAGCTGCTGTCCCGCATGGCAGCTGCCGGAGGCACAGTGTCAGGCCCTGCCTCTTCATGCAAGCCCGGCCGGCCTTCAGCGGGTGCAGGCCCCTCGGCTTCTGACTCCAAACTGAGCAATCAGGTTTCTACAATTGTCAGCCTGCTGTCCACTCTGTGCAGGGGGTCTCCGCTGGTCACACACGTAGGTCAACACACATGAATGAAATCGTATTTATCGCTTTAGTTAAAAAGATGTAATCTTTATGTTTAAGTCTAATCAGCATTGTCCCGTTATCTTCTCCCCTACTGGGGTTCAGGACTTGTTGCGTTCAGCACTGCCTGATTCAATGGAGTCAGCATTGGGAGGGGATGAACGCTGTGTGCTGGACACCATGCGGCTGGTGGACCTCTTGCTGGTGCTCCTGTTTGAGGGACGGAAAGCACTGCCAAAGTCCACGGCAGGGTCAACAGGCAGGATCCCAGGACTGCGACGTCTGGACAGCTCTGGGGAGAGATCACACCGACAGCTCATCGACTGTATCCGTAGCAAGGACACAGATGCTCTGATCGATGCCATCGACACAGGAGGTGATGATGCAAACTAAAAAGTAGAAAAATAACAATTGAGTGTTGATGGATTAGAAAAATTTTATCACGCTACTTTAGTGTATTGTAATCATACATAAGCTGTATATGCATTACTAACTCAGGCTGCTAGCCAGCGGTTGATCGGCCAGCGTTGCGCCGGGCTGAGGATTTCACCGGCTCAGCGGTTAGTGTTAGCATTAGTGTGCTAATGCTAACACCCTGCACGCACACGCCGTGCTGAAAATTCTTTTTGGCTCGAAGCCTGTAACTAACCTGCATAACTTGATAATGATGTTCAATTCAAGAGTTTTTAAAAGTATTGACAGACTAGACTTCAGTGAAAGTAGGGATGGTGTTTTCTGAAGGGTATTTTTTTGTGTGGTTGATAATTGAGTGTCTTGTTGCAGCATTTGAGGTGAACTTTATGGATGACGTTGGACAGACGCTGCTAAACTGGGCTTCTGCTTTTGGCACGCAGGAAATGGTGAGGACAAAGAATTCAGAGATGTAGAGCTCCTAAATTAGACTTTTTTTAACACAAAAGTAGTCTAAATGTACTGAAGATCTTCTTACTGAAGATTATGTACATGTGTGTTACAAATTATTTGTGCACTTTTTCAGTTTTGCTAATTGTCTGTTATAGGTGGAGTTTCTTTGTGAGAGGGGAGCAGATGTCAATAGAGGTCAAAGGTCATCCTCACTACATTATGCTGCTTGTTTTGGACGCCCACAAGTAGCCAAGGTAACACATGGAGGCTCACAGTGATGAAATGCACTTAAAAACTTTTTTCCTCCCGGTTTTCTGGATCAATGTGTTTTACTGACTTTCTGTTGTTTCCTCTCTAACTTGTGTATACAGACTCTGCTGCGTCACGGGGCCAACCCTGACCTGAGGGATGAGGATGGAAAGACTCCTCTGGACAAAGCTAGGGAGAGAGGACACAGTGAGGTTGTGGCTATACTGCAGTCTCCTGGTTAGTAAATCATGACAATACAGGACTGCTTGTGGTGTGGGTATTGCTACTTCAGCTGCTGTGTCAGTGTAATTTGTCCGTTGTGTCTCATGCTAACTTTGCTCTTTTGCCTCTATTAGAGCAAAACGTGCAATCTCAGTGCAAAGTGAAATATTATAATATCATTAAAAGCAAATAATTAAAATTTGTTGATGCATCCATCATTTGTGCCTGGTTGGGATTGTGGTAAGCCTACTGAAAATATTGTGGTGAAATCCTTAACAAAACTAAATTCTGTGCACTGTGACCTTCAATCACTGATCTTTTTCCATATAGTCCAGTTCAACGCACAACATACACATGATTGTATATTTGTACACAAAATCATGTGTTTTTAATAAAGTCTGAATCAACCAGATCTTTTGCACAGTAGATGTGCTTCATTCTTGTTGTCTCCACTTAGATTTCCTGACTAAAAATAATGCAGAAAAAAAATGTTGCAGTTGGTCTCTAAAGTGAAACAATCTGTGTGTTTCAGGAGACTGGATGTGTCCAGTGAACAAGAGTGATGACAAGAAGAAGAAAGATGTGAACAAAGAGGAGGAGGAGGGCAGCGAGCCCAAAGGAGACCCAGAAATGGCTCCTATCTACCTAAAGAGACTTCTGCCTGTTTTTGCACAAACCTTTCAGCAAACCATGCTGCCTTCTATTAGGTAAACCGAGTGTTGCAGTACTCGACAACAGACATTCATCACTTTGGTGTACCATTGTTTACCTGGATGCATGAGGAAAAATGTTGCTGATTTTTCATGAGTTGACTAAACCTCCTTAAACTGAGAACAAAGCATCAACTGCACCACTATGTCCAACACTAATTTTAATTTAAGGAGGACAAATATCTAAAATAGGGACTGCTTTCTGTAATTAAATCCAGGCAGGGAAGTTTTACTAGAAAGTCGAGGATGAACGTTTCTGTTTTGATGCTTTTCAGGAAAGCTAGTCTGGCTTTGATCAGGAAAATGGTTCACTACAGCAGCGAAGTGCTGTTGAAGGAGGTGTGTGACAGTGAGACGGGACATAACTTGCCCACAGTGCTGGTGGAGATCACTGCTACTGTCCTCGACCAAGAGGTACACACACATGCACTCATATCCACTGTCACTAACTTTCCAGAACCCAAGTTGGATTGGGTCGACATCAATATTTCTGTCCTCACGCTAACACGCTATGCTATGCTGCAGATTTGTGGGTTATTTGTTCTAGAGCAGGTCTGCATGTCAGCTACCTTACCTTACATTTGTGTTTCACTCCTGTCAGCAGTATGTGATTCATTTCCAAGCAGGCTGATTCCAGATCTGTTCAGTGTTTGTGTTTTACGATCAGGGAAATGTTCTCTTTTATTGTTCTTTGTCATTTTAAACCAGGGTTCCAGCAAGCCATTGCTACTGTTACGCTGGGCTGAGAATTTTACCTGTTTGCTGCAGGAATTTTTTTCTGTCTCGATCCCTGTAAACACATTAAATATGTAAAGATGTTTCACACTATTGAAGCTCCATTTGAACATCTGTAATAGACATGTTTTATCTGTCCTCCATGTGTAAATTCCTACCATTAGAGAGAATCACATTAACTTAAATTTCTGTAAAAATCTAAATGTCTGTTTGGCAAATTAAAAAGAGGCTAAGGTGTGCAACACTGGAATGATGAAGACTAAGACACAACATTCATATTATGACCACAAGACATTTTCTAAAATGGTTTAGCCCTGTAACGCTTTACCTGCCTCTACTAGTAAAACTGTAGTTTTATGGCATTGAATTAAACCATATATCCAACTTTGGTAAAGTGCTTCATAAATTAAATAGATTATTCTTAATACACAAAAACAAGAGGGCCAAGATGCACAGATGCAAAAATAGACTGAGCTGACAGCATTGTTTGGAGGCACCGCGGACGACAACGTCTGCAAATTCTGAGTTCAAATATTGTAACGGCCAAATACGATTAAAAATAAATTTTCACACTTACCTGTGAAAGGTGAGCACATGTGATCCAGGTTGACTGTAAAACCGTTTGAACAGTGCTGCAGTAATGGAGTGCAGCAGCTCTGTCATGCTAAGTTTGCCGTTTTTGCCACATCCATCATGGCGGCTACGTTAACGTCCGCTTCAGCGCTCAGTGTGGCGTCTACTTATATTCCTCTTGAGCGTTGTTTTTGGCAAACAACGGATGTAGTTTATTGCAGCTACAAAATCACATGACATGGTTTAATATGACGTGTTGGCTACACAAATTTAATGTCAACAAATTTTTGTAGTCCACGTCATCGATTACGTCCATGAATCATTGCAGCCCAAGTTAAAAGCAACACTTACTACTTTAGCTGAAGTTGATTTTTAATTAATTTTATTATTTTCAAAAGGTACATCCTTCAACCATGATGCCATGCTTTCTAAGCATGCCTAAACACTCCATGCTTTAAAGACAGGCCTGTGTTTTTTTTCCTTTTTTTAGGTTGACTCATTTGCTATAACTAGAGTGAGGAAACTTGAACTCTACATATTGTAGAAACCAAAGTAGGGATATGATGATGTTTTTTTTCTTTTCCCCTTCTTGTGTGTTAGGACGATGATGATGGCCACCTTCTGGCTCTCCAGATCATCAGGGATCTGGTGGATAAGGGTGGAGATGTTTTCCTTGACCAACTGGCTCGACTGGGTGTCATCAACAAGGTGTCAACTTTGGCCGGACCGGCGTCTGATGACGAGAACGAGGATGAAGCGAAGCCTGAGAAGGTATAGAATGAGAAGATGATGAGATGAAGCAGAAATTTCAGATTTAATCTTGAATATGCATGACTGAATATCATGTGACTGTTTCTCCTGCAGGAAGAAGAGGTGCAGGAGGATGCTAGAGAGATCCAGCAGGGGAAGCCATACCACTGGAGGGACTGGTCCATCATCAGGGGGAGGGACTGTCTCTACATCTGGTCAGATGCTGCTGCCCTTGAGCTCTCCAACGGCTCCAATGGCTGGTTCAGGTTTATTCTGGATGGGAAGCTGGCTACCATGTACTCCAGTGGGAGTCCAGAGGGGGGATCAGACAGCTCCGGTATGAGTTAACACATTCATTGCATTATCCATCTGTCATTTCGTTCCTCTGATGATGGTCCATCTCCTTCGGACTGCAGAGTCTCGCAGTGAATTTTTGGAGAAGCTACAGCGGGCACGGAGTCAGGTGAAGCCAGTAACCGCCAGTCAGCCCATCCTGTCCAGCGTTGGCCCCACTAAGCTGACTGTGGGGAACTGGTCTTTGACCTGCCTGAAGGACGGAGAGATTGCCATCCACAACTCAGACGGGCAGCAGGCCACCATCCTGAAGGAAGACCTGCCCGGCTTTGTTTTTGAGTCTAACAGAGGAACCAAGCACTCTTTCACAGCAGAGACATCGCTGGGTGAGTCTGAGTCTTTAAAATTGTAATGTGTATAAATGAGCTATGGCTTATAGTGCTCCCTACAAGGTGGGTGATCAAACAAAGGAAAATGTTAATACAATTAAAAACTGTCTGTTTTAGCAGTTGTTTTGCGTGTTGTTTTCTGATGATTGTTCGTGCACGAGCAGGCTCAGAGTTTGTGACTGGTTGGACGGGGAAGCGAGGTAGGAAGTTGAAGTCGAAGCTGGAGAAGACAAAGCAGAAGGTGAAGAGCATGGCGAGGGAGCTATATGACGACCACTTCAAAGCTGTAGAAAGCATGCCCAGAGGAGTGGTGGTCACTCTGAGGAACATCTCAACACAGCTGGAGTCTGCCTGGGAGCTGCACACCAACAGACAGGTGCACAAGCACACACACTAGCAGACAGGTCCATATTTGACTGCAGTAATATACACTGTAAGTGCTCATGTCCTTATGATTTTATATTGTTGACAGTGTATTGAAGGGGAGAACACATGGAGGGACCTGATGAAAACGGCTCTGGAAAACCTGATTGTAGTTTTGAAGGATGAAAACACCATTTCTCCGTATGAGATGTGTAGCAGTGGCCTGGTCCAGGCTCTCTTTACAGTCCTCAACAATGTGAGCTAATTTTATATCTGATTATTTGTTTCTCATTGAAAAGCTTCAAGGCACTGGTTTTCAAATCAAAGCCTTAATTAATTTGTAATCAATACTTCCCTGCGGTTCTACTGCTTGTCTGGTTCCAGGTACAGTGAAGATTTTATTATAAGCAGTCAGCTTTATATTCATCTATGATGCAATGAAAAAAAAAACAGCTACTTTATTGGGTACACCTGTTCAACAGCTTGTTAAAGCAAATATCTAATCATATTTACATGCCTAAATGCATCAAGATTCTGTTATGCGACTGGTCAAAATGACCTGCTGTAGTTCGAACTGAACGTCAGAATGGGAAGAAAGACGACGGACTGATCCAAGTATTTCTAGTGAAATTTTCCCACACATCCATCTCTAGGGTTTACAAAGAAAAAGAGGAAATTTCCACTGGATGATCTCAAGATACAACCTTGAGGCAGCTTAATAAGTCATGTCATCTCAATCCGGTTGCATGAACATGACAGCGAGCCCCTTTATGATGTGGAATGGGAATCTGCAGTTACTGTGTGGTGCTGCCATATCAATGTGGACTAGAATCAGAGGAGTTTCTAGCACCTCGTGGATTGTAGGACGTAAAAGAATTAAGGTAGTTCTGAAGGCAAAAGTGAGACCACTCCTGTACGAGAACGGTGTACCTAATAAAGTGTGGAATATGATGTTGTGTTAACAGTAAATATATGTATTTATAATGGTAGTGTTGGCCAGAGTTTTTCTTGAAAGGCATTGAAACTTAGAAGCCTCAACTACCAGTGCCTTTTAACAGTTCATTAAAATGCAGCATGCATCATATTTATATGTCTCGCCATGGTGCTGACTTTCAAGATAGTGAAAGTTTGATGCAGTGTCCTGTGTCTGTGTGCAGAGTGTGGAACTGGACCTGAAACATGATTGTAAGCCTTTAATGGAGAGAATCAATGTCTTTAAGGCGGCTTTCAGTGAGAATGAAGATGATGAAAGGTAATCTCACATTCACGTTCTGACTTTGGTAAATTAACCCAAAGAAATGACTACTTATCATTGATTAAATGTCTAAGTTATGAAAGCAGACTGCCAACATGTTGACAAGTTCGTTGGAGTCAGTCTGCACCGATGAGCGTAACTCGCCTGCAATGCTCCCTTTGAAGGGGACTTGACTCAGATGTTTGCCAGCTGGTTGTACTCCAATGTAAAAGAGGCTGCTGAGCATTTGTTATTTTGCAGTTAAATTGCCGTCCTACAGCAACTATAGCACCATTTGTGGATTTCTGTTTCAAATTGGAGATTTTGGCTCAATTCTCAGTGAATTTCTCAAAGCAAATATTTCATAGGCAGTGAGATTGCATGTTCATTGCACACAGTTGCAAATTGTTAAAACTACATGCGTCTTGTTTCATTAGTTTACCATAATGAGAAACTGATTAAAGTTGCTAAGTGACTCTGTGTGTGTGTTTTTGTGTGTAGCCAACCAGCTGTTGCCTTAATCCGTAAACTGATAGCTGTTCTGGAGTCAATAGAACGCCTACCTCTGCACCTGTACGACACTCCAGGCTCCTCATACAACCTACAGGTGAGTCACCATGTGTTCTGGGTCGTGGTGTGTTTGGGGAAACTCTGGACAGTAAGGTTGCTTGGCATATTCACGGCCTGTGCTGGTATTTCTGTGCTTCAGATTCTGACGAGGAGGTTGCGGTTCCGTTTGGAGCGAGCGCCAGGGGAGACGGCCCTGATTGATCGGACAGGTCGAATGTTGAAGATGGAACCGCTTGCAACTGTGGAGTCTCTGGAGCAATACCTGTTGAAGATGGTGAGGAGACACCAAAAACATATTCAACCAAAATACAGTTAGGCCTGGAAATTTGAACTGTCACAAAGTCACAAGGTGCAAAGGTCAGACTTGCTGTACTTGCTGGCACATATGTTTGGGCTTTTGTGTTAGGGAACATACCCACAGCTTTCAATGAAACATATTGAGTTAATTACCCAGTGTCCTTTGGTCACATTAACTATAACTTCTAAACCCTCCACTTTGCAATCTAAGATTAAAGCAGGGAATTTAACAAATGTGTCAATGTGTAAACATATTGACCAGATTCCGGTTCAGTTTTAACTTCTCTTCCTCTGTTGCCTCGTCTTCGTCTAGGTGGCGAAGCAGTGGTACGACTTTGAGCGCTCGTCCTTTGTCTTTGTGAGGAAGCTGAGGGAAGGGCAGATCTTCACTTTCAGACACCAACACGACTTTGACGAAAATGGCATCATCTACTGGGTCGGAACGAACGCCAAGTAAGAGCCACTGCAGCGAGCTGTAAATCTAAAATAATTTGCATCTTTCACTGGAGTTATAAATGTAATGTTATCAAATTTTGTGGTTTGTATTTATATCAAACTAAAGAAGTACTTTTTATTCAGTATGTGTTTTAGAATTAATAAAGCAGATTTTGAATTGGTTTGTTCAGTCTGTGTGTGTTCAAGCACTGTAAAATATTACACAGTGGGAGAAATAATAATTTGATCTCCTGAACAGGTGTGCTTTATGCACATAACAGGTTGAGATCAGGAATATCTGACTGACTGCAATCTGTGTGCCACATGGGTGCACAACCAGTCTGTTCTGGCTGTAGTTTATCTAATACTTCACACAGTGACCTGCAAATCATTGTGTGTGTGTGTGTGTGTGTGTGTGTTATTTCCTCTGGCATTTTGGTTGATGGTCTGTCTCATGTCATTAAACTCAAACTAGGTTAAACTGTTAATTTCTTTGTAAGAAAGCAAACTTACAACTTCAGCAGGGGATCAAATAATTATTCCCCACTCTGTATTTCACCCAATTGTTCCTCTTCAGTCCTTTTTAAAGATTAATGTTGAGTGTAAAATGTTACAATACAAACTTGACAGTTTTAGTGGAATGCTTATTTATTGGTTGTTGTGGGGTTTGTTGAATTTCCCTAAACCAAAATTGTTTCCTTCAGAACTGCCTATGAGTGGGTAAACCCTGCAGCTTACGGCCTCGTGGTGGTGACCTCTTCGGAGGGGCGGAACCTCCCTTATGGGCGATTGGAAGACATTCTCAGTCGGGATAGCTCTGCTCTGAATTGCCACACAAACGACGACAAGAATGCCTGGTTTGCCATCGACCTTGGCCTGTGGGTCATTCCCTCAGCGTACACTCTGAGGCATGCTAGGTAATGAAACAGACACATCAGACAATTAAACTAATGTATCTAAATGAGATGCCTGCATACAAGCTGAGACATCTGAAGGCTGTTCTGTGATGGGGGATCAGTTTGCTCAAATGTAACTTTGTTATTTAGGAATGCCAGCATTGACACACTCATTGCCTCTAATTGGTGTGAAATGATACTAAGCTGGTGATTTTGCTGTTAAATAGTCAGCGATGTGTTATTTAACCTGAAATCTGCTTGTGTTTGACATCAGGTGACAAATCTAGAGCTGCACATATGAGGAATTTGAAAATGTAATCTAGAAAGAAAGAAATTTCGTATTTTTTGGACTATTAGTCGCTCCCGACTATAAGTCGCACTTTTTGGGGAAATTTGTTTGATGAAATCCGAGAACAAGAACAGACATTTCATCTTGAAAGGCAATTTAAAACAATAATGAATTAGCCTGTTCGCCCTGTTGTTCTCTAACGTAACACATTCAGTTATCTGATGCATAGACAACAAACTGAGTACGTGCCTGGTTATGTTCACATAAAATTCAGATAACTGTAGCAAAAAGAAGATGCTAACAAGGTTACCAAACCGTCACTCACTGAATTCTTCATCCTCTGTGTCACATGAACAACTCCGGAGGCAGACGAAGCGCCGCTTCCTCTCTGTGTCCTTTCGTTAGACTGGTCGTCAGTAGCAGTTCTAATTATTCCGGCCTTCCTGAATCCCGACAGGATGGTTTCAGTTGTCAGTGTGAAAATAACGAACACGTGAAATGATAATAATGTGTTGAGCTGGGTCGCGCAGCCTTCTCTTTCCTCTGGCATGTGGAGGATAAGTGAGACGTGACTCCACTTCTCTTTAGCCTTCAGGCATATTTATTGAACATAAAGGCTTCATAATTATCAGGAGATGGATCAAACACAGTCACAAGAACGTAATGATGTCACAGTTTGACGTACCGTAGTGACGACCAGGATTCTCCAGCTACCGTAACAAAAGAGTAAGCACGCCATCAAAATAAAGTAATGACTTAACATAGAGTTAATAATGTCACATATAAGTCGCTCCAGAGTATAAATCTATGAAATAAAACCTGTAACTTGTAGTCCGGAAAATTGGTTTCAGATGAATCAGCTACCCTGATAGTAAAGATGCCCAAACAATTCTATGTAAGTTAACTGCCATTTTAAACACTGCCATTAAGTCATGAGTATGTGTGTTGTAATTACAGTTGTGTTCTTCATTAGATTTGTTTTTTCATGGTGGTGTCAGTTTCACCATTACTCTTATCAGGCATTCACCACTGTCAGTAAAGCCATTTTACGTCACATGCAGGTTAAAACCCACCAAATCCATAAACAGAAGAAGTGCTGAGGCAAAGTGAAAACTGTCCTGTCAGAGTAATCTAAAGATGTTTTTGGAAACATTTTTTTGGATGCCACATCCTCGAGACTAAAGAAACTGAACTTCTTTCTTGTTATCAACACACAGTTCAAAAGTTAGCATTCAAGATGGTACTGTATATATGCAAGTTATTCATGCCATGTGTACCTGGTGCGTCTCTGAATGCCCCGTTAATCCTGAACAATAAATTTGTGCATGTTTTGGAGTAACGTGTGGTATCCAGATGAAGTTCTCTTAGGAGAAGGAAATGCTTATTTCTGTAAGATAATGTCAACAACCTGTTGCATACGTTCCAAAAGCATATCTTAGTAAGAGTTCTGGTACTTTAATGGTCGGCCTGCAGCCGATTTCTGTCACCTGTTGAAATTATCTGGTGTGATAAATGCCAAAATCATCAACCAAGAAACTGTCTACTGTGGTTGGTCTTTTTTTTCCAATCCTCTAATCCTCCTTTGCAGGGGTTATGGGCGCTCTGCATTGAGGAACTGGGTCTTTCAGGTGTCCAAGGATGGTCAGAACTGGACAACTCTTTACACCCATGTAGACGACAGCAGCCTAAACGAACCAGGGTAAGACCTTTCTCTGACTTCCACTCATCTTTGCTGAATAAGCAAACTACATACATTTTAATTTAACTGCATTTTCACAGGTCTACGGCCACGTGGCCTCTGGACCCATCCAAAGATGAGAAGCAGGGTTGGAGGCACATCAGAATTAAGCAGATGGGAAAGAACGCCAGCGGCCAGACGCACTATCTGTCACTGTCTGGACTTGAGCTGTATGGCACTGTGACTGCTGTCTGTGAGGACCAGCTGGGTGAGAACTTCACTTCAGTTGCAGTTCACTGTCAGTGATTCACAGTCGGAGGCTTTTAGTCATCGGCGGGATTTCTGAAAATAATTTCACTGCCTTAACATTTGATGGTTTTGGTTTTTCTTTTGCTGTTTTGTTTGTTAGTCTGCCAAATCACTTAAATGGGAGATTTTAACTTTTCTGTCTCTTTGTCCTCCACCTTCAGGTAAAGCTGTGAAGGAGGCTGAGGCAAACCTCCGTCGCCAGCGCCGCTTGTTTCGTTCTCAGGTGATGAAGTACATCGTTCCAGGGGCGCGGGTTGTTCGTGGTATCGACTGGAAGTGGCGTGACCAAGATGGAAACCCACCTGGAGAGGGCACTGTCACTGGAGAGGCTCATAATGGTAAGCAAACACACAGGACCAGATGAAACAGACTGAATTAAAAAACAATGTGTCATCGATCCCACAGCTGGCAGACAAGAGATGCAGTTGGTTGAAGTAGTGTTGCGTATTTTCCAAAATGTTTTGTTAACAGGAGTCCAGCTGTTGTTTCTGTCCTCAGGAACCAGCATCTAAACCTTGGTTTAATCCTGCCCACCTGGTCTGTGTGGTGTGTAAAGGTTGTGTGAAATATGTCGTTAACACAACAGGTTACTAAACATCTGTGTTTACACTTTTCTCCCTGCTCCCTTCTTCACCCTGTGATGTCAAAGGATGATGTCACCAGTGACACCAGTCTGGTGTTTAGCCTCATGTTCACGTTGTCAGTGTACTTGCTTGTAGAGTTTGGTTAGAGTGAAAGTGCTCTGTGGATACATTCTCTTCGGTTTAAACCTGACGGCTGTCAGTGATTGGATGGTAGAATGACTCTAGCTTGATTAGACAGCTCCCCGACTGTGGTGACAAATCTAATTAACTAAAGTAGGTGAGACTTGTGCACATACAGACCATCATTGAGTTTCTCTCTAACAAAAACTGGCACAATGAATTTGGCTAGAGATGAACTTAATTAGCTGGTAACGTTTAAGTGACACAATGGTATCCGGCTGGGTGTCTACATTATTGTGGGGTTTTTTTGTTTGTTTTTTTTAAGGGCAAGGTGAGGAGAAATGTTTAGCCTTGGAATTAATTATGGAATATCTAGTCATACAGAAACAAATGCACCCTCTTCCTGTAAAGTAGTGAAAATGACAATAAAATCTTAGTGATAATTTTGTTTCCGGATTGCTGGAGTTTTCACTTTTTCCTTCTAAACCAGAAGTTTTGTTTTCTTCTATTTACCCTGCAAAGTCAGACAAGAGCAGAAATCCTCTCTTCCTCCTCTCCTCCACTTCCTTTTTCTTCCTCTCCCACTTGTTCTTCTCACGTTTCTGTTTTTACCCAGATCTGACGTCCTCTCAGTGAGGTGAGCGCATGGACACACCAATGGTCGCTCTGTTGATTGTCTTTCTTTTCTTTTCTTTTTTTTTTAAAAATCATCACAAACCAGGACGAGTGTCACTGTTTGAGTTTAATTCCTTTCGTCTTTGACGCTTTGCATTTGCCAGAAATATTTTCTACTTTTGCTTTGTCATTTTTCTGTGACTGTGTTCATATTTTTCTCTCTTGTTGCTCCACCTGCACCAAAAAACTCCACCACATTAAAAACACAATGAGAGAGTGTGCTGTTCTTAAAAAACTAATGAAACGGCACCTTTAAGGACTTTTACGTGATGCTTTACAAAAAAAAAATTTAAAAAGTACTTGATGTATTCCATTTTCTTCAACGTAGGTTTATATTGCTGGAGCTTTTATTAAAGAAGTGTTAACTCTTTGGGAAGAATATTAGAATACTAATAAGTCGCAGTACAATATTAACTACAACAAATATTCACTGATGTTCTTTAGCAGTTAAAATAGACATAAATTGCTCCACAGGAGTTGAATCTTAATATAGTGCTCCAAAACAATTAAAGGAACATTCGGTCAGCACAGTATAAAATGAAATCAGTTAAACTTAAGGGACATCGCTCTGTCTGGTTAGTAAGGATAAACCAATGGTGAATCCGTTTCACCTGCTTTAGTTTAAATAGGAAAATAAGTTTAAATGAAAGTTAATGTAAATGTAAGCACTGAAGAGTTGCACTGGTGCCCTGTCACAAACATAAATGGGAGAATTCTGCTGAAAGTCATTTTGAAGGGCTCTGGCAGTGCTCCTCCTGTTTCTCTCTGCACAAAGGAGCAGATCCCAGTTCTGCTACTGGGTCCATGCCTATTTGTGGCTCCTTTCAGCTTGCTTTGATCTCCTGATATGTTCACCACATTCTTGAGACTGTGCTGGGAGACACAGCAAACCTTCTGAAGTACGTATGAATGTGCCATCCTGGAGGAGCTGGTCTACTTGTGCAACCTGAATGGCCTGCAGGTTCCCTCTCAAGATAAGGTGCCAGGACACTAGCAAAAAACACAGAACAGTAGCCTTTGGCCGCCACCTGCATGACCTTAGTTTGACCTTAATTTTTTTTTTTTAGCAATATAACTATAATTAGTGTCCAGTATGTCCTCAAGAAAAAAGACCAATCACTTGTGTCAACTTGATAATGGAGTTGTTTAGGGCAGCTAGTCTCTGGTTTTAGTCATAAGTTGACAATTCTGTCTTTTTATGAGGCAAAAAAATGCCCCACCCCAACAAAAACAAAACAAAACTCAGCTAGTCATTCAATTAGTGCTTTGCTTCATTGTGACTAAAGGAATATTTCATGTAAAGTATCTGATCTGGTCCAGTGTGGAGCTGCTCTGACTGTAAGCTGCTTCTCTGCTGTCTACCCCTCTCTCTCTTTCTCTCTCCCTCTCTCTTTCTCGCTCTCTCTCTCTCTCGGGTCTCTGACATCTACCCGTCCGTCTCCCTCCTATCTCTCTGTCCATCCAGGCTGGATTGATGTAACCTGGGATGCTGGCGGCTCTAACTCTTACCGTATGGGCGCTGAAGGGAAGTTTGACCTCAAGCTTGCTCCAGGGTACGACCCTGAGTCGGCTGCCACAGCGCCGTCACCCAAACCTGTCTCATCCACTGTTTCAGGCCCCGCCTCCTCCACGGTGGGACCCTCTGTGACGCAGGCGGCGAGCAGCGGCGGCACCACCACCACCACCTCATCATCTTCCTCCTCCACGTCGTCATCTTCACTTCAGCAGTCATGGAGCAGCCTGGTGAAAAATAACTGTCCTGATAAGGGCGGGGCCTCATCTCTTGGTGGTGCCAGCTCCTCCAGCAGAAAGGGGAGCAGCAGCTCTGTGTGCAGTGTCGCCTCCTCCTCCGACATCAGCCTAAGCTCCTCTGCTGGCTTTCCAGGTGCAGGAGGTCTGCGACTGGAGAGAAGGACTGACGGGCTGATGCTTGACCAGGGCACTGGGGTGGGAGGAGTAATGGGAGGCGTTGGCTCTGATGGACATCAGCAAGAGCCAATCGTTGTGCTCTCCTCTGCAGCAGAGGGCGGGTCTGGTTCAGCTTCCAGCTCAGGCACACTTACCGGTGATGCATCCACTGCTGCAGATGAAACGAGAAACAAAGACTCATCCACAGCAATTGCCACCACTGACCCCGCAACAGCCATCTCCATGGGGCTGGTGAGTGTAAGCTCTCCCGATGTCAGCTCGGTGTCGGAGTCATCTAGCAAGGACACGCCTTCCCAGAGGCCTATGTGCTCAGTGGCTAATGCGCGGCTATCGGTCAGCTCTCTCTTGGCTGCTGGCGCTCCTATGAGCTCCAGTGCCAGCGTCCCTAATCTGTCATCTCGGGAGGCGAGCTTGATGGAGTCCTTCGTCCGCCGCGCACCCAACATGTCACGCACCAATGCCACAAATAACATGAACCTGAGCCGCAGCAGCAGCGACAACAACACCAACACGCTGGGCAGAAACGTCATGAGTACTGCCAGTGAGTACTGCAGGATTACTGCACTAATACATTATTCTTACAACATTACCATTGTAAGACTGGTACTACACCAACAGTCCACTATCATGGAACATCACAAATACTACCAGCAAGTAATTAACTTCATTGTTCTAATAATCTAATCAACTGCTGAGTTGGGGCTGGGTCATATGGACAAAATATATACAGTACCAAAGGTTTGGCTGAATGGTGATGCATGGTGCACATGTTTCATTAGGTATTTCACACACAGGCAACATATGAGGTGTCACAGGCACTGTTTGCAGAACGCGCTGATCAATATAAAATGCAAAAACTCTGATTTCATGGGTAATTTAAGCATTTTGTTTCTCTGTCATGACCAGCTCAAATTTTTAGTAAACTATTTTACATAATTCATTTTGTTCAAATGACAGTCTTTTCACTGGGTCAGCATTTTTCACTCAGTTGGGTAATAATTATTTTTCATTTTTCTTTTAAATGGGGTTAAAGTCAGGTGTGTTACTTGGTCAAGAGTAGTAGGAAAGGCTACAGCAGACCTTAGCCCAACCACAGAAACTAAAGCTTAGTGCTCCTGAAAGAATCAGTGTCAGTTTAATTATGTGCTGTGAATGTTTTCACTGCTTTATCTGTTGTTAGACATTTTTTTCCAACAGGGAATTGAAGCCATTGCGTGCTGGACTCTACTGACATAATCAAAAATTTGACCTTTCTACCACAAAATGCCACACAAAGCAGACCAGGACATAAAATCTCTTTTTTTCCTGGCCAGTGAAGTCTGGTGGTATACTACTTAATATGTCAGTGTGTCATTTTCACATATCAACAAACTTTGCAACTCTAGCATTTACTTAACCTGTTATTATCCATTGCTGGACTGGCGCTGTGTAGTCTGCCATACTGCATGAGAGTGACGTCAAAGTGCAAATGGGTGGAATCGTTTGACCTGGCAAAGATCAGTGCACTTTATAGGTTTATGCTGGAATAAGTAGATCTATACTATGTTGTTTAATTTTGTATTTCTTTTGGAATTATTTTTATACATATTTTTAATGTGGATATATGTTACACATGAACATTATTGCTACACAAGTAATGGAGTCAATAAACAGGACTCTAAACAGAAGAGCTGAGCTAGCTGTTTGAAGTGGCTGTCTAAACATACTTGTTCTCAGCATCAGATATTATCTAGTAGCATTTTAAGTCATAAATTACCCAGACCACACGTGGAGGAGTGTTCCTCTGGACTACTGGATAAACCGCATGAGCTGCCTTCAGCCAATCAGCTGTTTCCAGTTAGATAACTGGACCATAACGAGCTTCACCTGCTGCTTTGTTTCTTTGGTTTCTGACCAACTAACCACCATTTGTTTGTTTTTTGTGTGTGTGTTTGTTTGCAGCTTCTCCTCTCATGGGTGCTCAGAGCTTTCCTAACCTCACCACCACTGGCACCACTTCCACCGTTACCATGTCCACCTCCATAGTAACCAGCAGCAATAACGTAGCCACTGCCACCACGGGTTTGTCGGTGGGCCAGTTACTAAGCAACACCCTCACAACCAGTCTGACGTCTACATCCAGCGAGAGTGACACGGGCCAGGAGGCCGAATTCTCTCTCTATGGTTGGTGACTTCACTTTCTCTCTCTCTCACACTCACACACACATACACACGCACACATACACACACCTTCTGCTAATTTCCTGCCTAATGACTCTCATATCAGTCAGCAGAATTGTCAACTAAATTTTGCAGATTTGGAACATAGTTTAGTCCTAATTTTAGTTGTACCTACAGCAAAAAACAGAGCATGACAATCATCTTTAGCTTGAAAAAATGTGAAAATCCTCTCAAATCTTAGGCTCTGGTATCTTTAGACAGGATGCTTCTCTTACCCACATGATAGCACCTGTCTGAACACCACTTAAAACTTTAAAAGACTGTCCTGGCATGCCTCTGTGTATTGTGTATAACAAATATGAGTGTATTTGAATGGTGTACTGACCCAACCTAAGCATGTGTAGCTAGAACATGTGTGCCTAGCTCCATGGTGTCATGCTCTCCTCCTTCCATTAGTTTCAGTTGTTTAATCCACTCGATGTATCTTCTCTTTTTCTGTTCCTGTAGACTTTCTGGACAGCTGCCGTGCCAACACGCTGTTGGCTGAGCTGGATGATGAGGAGGACCTTCCAGAGCCCGATGACGACGACGATGAGAATGAAGATGACAATCAGGAGGATCAGGAGTACGAGGAGGTCCTGGTACGTGAGTTTGTTGTTTTTTTTTAATGGGGATTCAAAGATGATTTCTTGTCACAGCACACAGTTTTACATAGACTAAACCTAAGGTGGCTCTATAGTTGGGGCTTTAACCATGTCTCAACGCCAGTATGCTAAGGCTTCACTGCCTTGACTGTAATACATCTGTTATACAATATGATGACTGTATGGTTGCTGTCTTGCAGGAAGAGGAGGAGTATGAGACCAAAGGAGGACGCAGGAGGACATGGGACGACGACTTTGTCCTGAAGAGGCAATTCTCCGCTCTGGTTCCTGCCTTTGACCCTCGACCAGGAAGAACCAATGTCCAGCAGACTACAGACCTGGAGATCCCTCCTCCAGGTACAAAATGAACATAAAGAAATGTTTGCTACCAGTATGAGTTTTTACTAGTTTCTGAAAGTGCTGTTGTCATTTATTAGTTAATTGTTGTTAAAATATGAGCTTGTTTAACCAAAAATTTAAGTCAAGAAATAAAGCCTTAAAAGCTGCAGAACCTGTACACAAATGTTGCTGTCTGTTTAGTTAAAATTAGCTAATTCGCTTCAGAACAATACAATAATACTGTTAAAAGAAAGAAAATTACATAATCATTTATTTACAAAACATTTAATCTTTTGCTTCACTATAGGCAGTTTCACAATCGTGAAATGGCATGAAATTCAGTTAAAATCTGTGCTTCTGTCTCCTTTGGTCCAGGCACTCCTCGATCAGAGGTTCAGGAGGAGGTGGAGTGTGCTCCCTCCCCTCACCTCGCCCTCACCCTGAAGGTAAGACAAATTACTCAGTGCACAAATAAACCGGTCCATCACTGGTCTGTCATTGGACAAGCAAATGGCGACTCATCTAGGAGTACCCAGTGGGTCGCAGTCGGTTTCTGATCACAGAGAAACAGCCATTCACACCCAAACCTAATTTAGCCTGTTTAACCTAACTTGCATATCTTTGGACTGTGGGAGGAAGCTGGTGTATCTGGAGAGAACCCATGCTGTTACAGGGGCAGGCTACTGCAAATTATGGGTGTATTTTTTTTCATTTATGTCCCAACTTGTTCTGTTTTATAATCTCAGTGTTACTCTGCTGTAATTAAATCTGCTTCTTAAGTGTTTGCTTGTGTGAAGAACATATTTTAAGCTCCCTAAACCAAGATTAAAAGCTGAATTAACTATATCAAAGTGTGATTACACACACACACTGGATAAAAGGTGTATTGAGGGTCACAGGCAGGATTTCCATGCAGAAGCAGGAACATTAAGAAAACAAGTTGAAATGGAGATTTCAGTTCTTCTAGTCCATGGTAGGCGTTTTGTTTTTAATATTGCTGAAAGCATTTTGTTTTTCTCTTTTCATCTTTTGTTGGAATTTGACAGAAACAACTGTTTAAGTACATTTGCACACAGTTCTGTCTCAGATGTTTGCAGTGCTGTATAAAAAACGTCACAATAGCTGATTTTAAAACAATGTGATACTTCATTTAAAACAAGAGAAAATGAACAGCTTTTTACCATTTTTGTATTGCCAGTTAATATAAAGTGGATTAAAAGAGAACAATGTGGATTGGTTGTAGGTGGCTGGGCTGGGTACAACCCGGGAGGTGGAGCTTCCTCTGAACAATTATAAGTCCACCATCTTCTACTACGTCCAGCGGCTGCTGCAGCTCTCCTGCAACGGAGCTGTAAAGACGGACAAACTGAGGCGCATCTGGGAGCCCACGTACACGTAAGAGAAGAAGCTTGATTCAAACTGTTCACTCAAACTACAGCATTTGACAGATGTTTGAGTTTTGGCTTCTGTTTTAATGTAGGATAATGTACAGAGAGCTGAAGGACTCAGATAAAGAGAAGGAGAGTGGAAAGATGGTGAGTCACATATTTTTTTCCCCTCTCTATATGTTTAGGAGGAGAATGTGGTCAGATACCTGATGCCTTTTCTTTGACCTCTGTTTCTCTTCTCAGGAGTTCTGTGAACACACTATTGGAGTTGGGGGCCGTTCTGGTGGCCTGAGCCCCAGTACAGTTTCAGCCAATCAAAGCAGTGAGATTCTGGGCGGGGCCAGGGAGGCGGCGCAGGCCAAAGCAGGATGCAGCCAGAATGCGTGTGGAGTGGAGGATGTGCTGCAGCTGCTGCGCATCCTCTACATCATTGGAGGAGACGCAGCCACTAACACACGCACGCTGCAGGAAGGTGTGAGAACAGTCACATACTGGAACATGTGGTTCATGCTACACAGATGTAGGATCTAAGCATTTAAATCGTCTTTAGGATTTTTTTAGGATTGTCAAAGCAATTTAGTCAACATTTCCAGTCTAACCACAATAGTGATTAGATGTAATATCAAACTCAGAGCAGTTTTCCCACATGGATGGTGGAAAGCAAATTTCCACATAGCAATCAGACATTAGCCACTCAGATCAAACCCTGCCGAGGTCATAGAGCAAACTCAGGGTTCAGGCTGGCATCTGATTGCCTGGTGCCTCACCTTGCTCAGGTACCATCATAGTAGTATAGAAGTGCTGTTTGAATGTATGGTTAAAATCTAGTCTCAAGTGCTTTGAGTGGTGAGTAAAGGTTTTAAAAAAAGGCTATATAAATGACAGTACATTACATAGTGAGAACATATCTAAAGACTGTTTTGCAGTTATATTCATAAGAAGCATATAAACCTTTTCCCCCTGTTTGTGTTTATCTGGTGTTTACTTTCTCTTTTTCTAGAAAAACAAAATCTTCATTAGGATTAAAAGAAACTGTTTTGGTCTTTCAGCTCTTCACTGCGTTGTCTTTAAACATGTAGTCAGCAGAGTGCATCAATATCAGCCTGCGACAGCAGTAAATGCCAATATTTAAATTGTTTGCAGATGTGGACGAGCTGCAGTTCAACGCGTCTCCTGAAGACTTCACCAGCAAGAAAATCACTACAAAGATTCTGCAGCAGATTGAGGTCAGTTTGTTCTGCTTAATGTGTCATCGATGTGAAAACTTAACTTCCTTTCCTTTTATATTTACATCTCGCTAGTTGTAGGGCTGTGGAGTACTGCAGTTAACTAAATGCCACATTTGATCTTATTTATCTAAAACGTTGTCTATATTGTCAAATCTGAACAACTTTCTCTGTTAAATCAGCATGCAAACACATAATGTGTTGTAGTGCACAACCTGCAACCCCGGGGTGTTATGCTATCATACAGAAATGATTGCATCAGGCACAGGATTTATTTGGTGTAATTGTCATTCATTGCCTTTTAGCAAATAGCACTTTACTGTGATAAACAGTGATTAAATGATTAACTTGCTAAAAGGTCAGGCAGCTATGAAAAAACTGAATACCATGCATGTTCAAGCAGTTGTATGGTATTACTTCACTTGTTCAATACCTCAGGTTGTTAAACTGGATGTTTTGGTTTCCCAGGAGCCTCTGGCTCTTGCTAGTGGAGCGTTGCCTGACTGGTGTGAACAACTCACCTCCAAGTGTCCTTTCCTTATCCCTTTTGAGACCCGACAACTCTACTTCACCTGCACGGCCTTTGGAGCCTCCAGGTGAGTGTGATGGAAGGCTGGACAAACATAGCAGCCATAACTATAGGCAGTTAGCGCAATTCAGTTCAGTTTATAATAGGTGCCTCAAAGCACTTTGTATGACAAGGTAAAGACCCTACAATATCACACAGAAAACCCCAACAATTAGATGATCCCCTGTGAGCCGTACTTGGAGACAGTGAGAAGGAAGAACTCACTTTTAAAAGGAAGAAGCCCCTGACAGAAGCAGTCTTAGCCATCTTAGCCACCACGAACCCAGTAGTTCGATTAAAAACATGAAAAATTCCATAAGTGAAACAGAAAAGTGTGTGGCCCCCTCACACTGCAGGTCTCATCTGAGGGTTGACAGCCATGAGAGAACATCACATTCGTCATTGATCCGTTTAGCATTTTGGTCATCAAAGACATCTGCTAGAAAAGTTTTAGTCCTATTTGATTCCAGGTCTTTAAACTGTTTTTAGGTTTTAGTTTAGAATTGTTTCACCAAAAATATTTTCACTATTGAGCATTCTCAGAGTCCATCTGTTATCAGCAGTTGAATTTGGTTGTGAATTTGAACTTTGGCCTGTGACCAAAATTAAAATTGAAGACCACGTTCTGCTGCTGCACTGTGTCAGACCTCTGACCCCACTGTGTCTGCAGGGCAATTGTGTGGCTCCAGAACCGGCGAGAGGCGACCATGGAGCGTTCTCGGCCATCCACCACAGTACGACGAGATGATCCTGGTGAGTTCAGGGTGGGTCGACTTAAACACGAGCGAGTCAAAGTCCCCCGAGGAGACTCTATGATGGAATGGGCTGAGTCTGTCATGCACATCCATGCCGACCAGAAGTCTGTGCTAGAGGTGAGAAGAGGTGTTTTTGTTTTTAGTAACCTGATAACCGGTGAACAAATTTAAAAAAAGAGAAATCCTTTAAATACTAAGAAATCACTCAAGAAATCATTCTTAGTCTACTACTAGATTTGCAACACTCACTGTTATTATCTGTCCATAATGTGCTAGTCTAAGTGTGTCTGTTTCTGTGAGTCCAGGTGGAGTTTCAGGGTGAGGAGGGAACAGGTCTCGGTCCGACTCTGGAGTTTTATGCTCTGGTGGCTGCAGAATTTCAGAAAACGTTGCTGGGAATCTGGCTGTGTGACGACGACTTCCCGGACGATGAGTCACGACAGGTTGGATTGACAAACGTATTCACACAGTGAACATTTACAGCCCAAGTTGTTAAAGCAACAATCTCATCCTGTCATAAGATATTAAACATGGTCAGTGTTTCAAATAATCAGGTTAGCACATGTGCACATTTTCCCTGTGGGCCAAAAGCTCAGGCAACACATTTGTGTGTGTTTATATTGTTTTGCTCTTAAGCAAATAAATTACTCAGAATGTGAATATGAAGGTGGAACCATAACTGTACAAAAGGGATCCAAAGATGAGTACAGTTTAAAAACAGGGATAATTTATTCAAACATTCTCCCAGCAGACAGGTGCTTTGTTTATGTAAGAAATGCCACAAGAAGTAGTTTTAAAAATGGGAAGAGAGACAAAGGAGGAGGCCTCACTCCTCTTACACAGCAGGAAGTGTGTGTGTCAG
This sequence comes from Apistogramma diplotaenia, assembly GCA_015052665.1. Lineage (NCBI taxonomy): Eukaryota > Metazoa > Chordata > Actinopteri > Cichliformes > Cichlidae > Apistogramma > Apistogramma diplotaenia. The sequence goes on along the minus strand of VOQJ01020799.1, from coordinate 22,126 downwards.
TGTGTGTGTTCATTTTAGTGTAACCCATCAGAATAAAGAGAGGACCTCCTGTGCTGGTGTTTCAGGTGGATCTGGGTGGTGGTCTGAAGCCTCCGGGTTACTACGTGCAGCGCTCCTGTGGTCTGTTTCCAGCTCCGTTCCCTCAGGACAGCGAGGAGCTGGAACGAATATCCAAGCTCTTCTACTTCCTGGGTATCTTCCTGGCCAAGTGCATCCAGGACAACCGGTTGGTCGACCTGCCAATATCACAGCCCTTCTTCAAGCTGCTCTGCATGGGGGACATCAAGTCTAACATGAGCAAGCTGCTATACCAGTCTCGAAGCTCACCGCAGGGTCACGACCCTGAGCGGCCCTACATGCAACCTTTCCTGCTGCTGTCTGAGGTGCAGTCAGAAGCGTCCACCGAGGAGAGCCAGGAGACCTACTCAGTGGGCAGCTTTGACGAGGATTCAAAGTCTGAGTTCATCATGGACCCACCAAAACCCAAACCACCAGCTTGGTACCACGGCATCCTGACCTGGGATGACTTCCAGCTTATCAACCCACACAGGTCACACAGCAGCTTTTAATGTCTGCTTTCCTCGCTATACCTGACAGCTCATGTTTTATCAAGCAGGTGACCCCAGCTTACTAATGAACCACAACACATCCTGTGTGATGTAGACAGAGCTGCTGAAGCCAAGTCTTCATTAATCCATTAAAAGCAGGGTGTAAATGTTAATGGTTTAATGAACTTTAAAGGTGCAGGGTAGGGAAGTTATACATTTTTACATCTTTAATTTACTTAGGTTTTCACTGTTATTTTCACACACACAGCGTTGTTGCTTCTGAATTCATGGTGAGATTTACTTTTACAAAGTTTGTAAAGGTTTTTTGATGAGGACCATTTAATTTGCTCATTTCAGCCTGTAAAAATACCAAATAGTCTCCAAGTCTGTTTAATCTGCAGCAACATTAACAACAGACTTTACAGTGTGTTGTACCAAGGTGTGATTGGAAAGTGTCTGCCAACACTAAACGGCTTGTTAACATCTGCACAACCTGCTGTGGTTTTATAACGTTTGATTAAACTGTGTCAAAGTGCCGATGATGGAACTTTAAAGCTGCGTGTCTGTGTCAAAGTGAAGCCTGACTAAAGCCTCTTTCAGACAGAACATGCAAAGTTAAGAGAGGCGGGGGGGTAAAACAAGAATGTAAAGTTTCCAGGATCTTTTTTGTGGAAAGCTACAGGGGCAGGAAATTATAACATGGAGAAACGTGAAAGGTCAGTGGTAGAATAACTCCACTCCGATTTTTCTGAACTCACAAAGGCCGTTTGCTCTCTCTCCTCCTCTGTCCTGCAGGGCGAGTTTCCTGAAGGAAGTGAAGGATCTGGCTGTGAAGCGGAGGCAGATTCTAGCCAGTAAGAGTTTGTCTGAGGATGAGAAGAACACCAGACTCCAGGACCTGATGCTGAAGAACCCGCTGGGCTCCGGCCCCCCCCTCAGCATCGAGGACCTCGGGTGAGAACGCACACATACAAAGATGCTGGTGGTGTTACTGTTGTGGTAACACTGTCAGCACGCTTAAAAGGTCTAAAAGTTGGTGAAGAGCAAAGTGCACTTTGGTTAGAAATAGAGGTGTAACAGTTCATAGCTTGAATTAACTGCTGATTGTAGCCCTGTTGGTGTAAACAAGACTATCATAGTGTCTGTCTCCTGCAGCAGAAATAATAGTGGGGAGATTATTAGCAGCCAACACAAAAAAACCTCTTTCAGAATTGACATTTTATTCTAGGTGAGCTTTATTGAAGCCCTTTTCCAAAAGTACAGTAGTCATGCAGTGTTTGTATCTTTTGGAAGGCATTGTACTTTTTACAGTACAATGAACAGATCAGGTTTTTGGTACAGATGAGCCAGTAACACCAGGCAATCTCCTAGTCATTTGCTGCTACTTCATTTTAGTAGCTGCCAAACAGAGAGGAAAATAAACCTCTCAAGTCTTCTTTTTTGCTTTGCAAACGCTAACATGATCAGAGGCCCAGTTTAGGGTTTCGTGAAGTAACATCAGTTGTAACACAGTTTATACATGACTTTTACAACCTGTATCTGATCTTTTCATGCCAGTCTGAACAACACAGATTTGATTTTTACAAATGCGACCCAGGCCACTTGGATATGTGGTCCTAAATCCGATACGTATCTGAGCTTTTCAAATGTGGCCTGTGTCTGCACGGCCAGATCGCATTCATCCGACCTGCACGTCATTGATACTCCACAAATGTCACTATTCTGCATCGTGATCCATTTTTACTTCCACAAACACTGAGCACACTCGTTACATGTGATGTTATTGCTTCCTCTACTGCACACGCGGGACACTGTTTTTGGTTGTTTGCAGTTCACACAGTAGATCACATACAAGTTGCATATATTTGGAAATGTGAATAACCACACAGAAAAAAACTGGATTTCACAAAAATCTAAATCTAATCTAAAAAAGTAAATGGTGTAAACAGTATAAGGTGACTGAGTAAATATAAAGAGACTGATTATTTACAGATATATAAAATGACCAAGTATTGTAGGTGTAATGTGACTCAGTTATATGTGTGTGTTTATATATGTTTGAGTGTGTGTGTGTGTGTGTGTGTGTGTGTGTGTGTGTGTGGCTTATGTGTGTAAAAAGTGTACGGGTGTGCACAAGTGCGTGTGGAGTAGGAGTCCATGATTAGACCACTCATGTATGTATTTACTATCTGAGGAAATGGATGAATTCAGTAGCAGAACTATGGAAAAAGAACCTTGACATGTACAGTCCAGCATTTTTGACCTCAATTATCAGATAACAGCACACAGCAACAGCTGCAGGTCAAAACACTTAATATTACGAACAATGAATTACAGTGATCGCTCACTACTTTGCAGAATCACTGTTTCGCAGGTTTTCAATAAATGCTATTAATGGTTACCTTCACATCTTTTCTTTTGTTCGCGTATGGCTACCCCTCTCCACTCTTACATTTCACATTAAGGTTATTAAGGGAATGATTA
>VOQJ01020798.1:3888-14056 GCA_015052665.1 Apistogramma diplotaenia | reverse complement strand
GTTTATGAACAAACCCCCCCCAAAATAATTTTTTTATCAATTTAATTATTATTAATGGCAACCTTTAGTCAATGAACAAAGTTTACAAAATAAAAGAAAAAACAGCATTTTCATTTACCAATGAAACTGTAAACTAAAATAACAGATCCATGTTTTATTGCAGACAGTAAATTTTAAAAGGGTAAAAAAAAGAGCCATATCCAACTTTTGGGGACAACAGGATTATTGGCAACATCTGCAAATTCTGTTTTCAAAATACTGAAATGACCAAATATGATTTAAAAAAATTGCTTATAATTGCTCTGACCTATAAAGGTGAGCCCATGTGATCCAGTTTACACTGTAAAAATGTTTGAACAGCTCCGTGCAGCACAGACTGAAGCATCTCTGTCATGTTAAGTCTGCAGATTTTGCCACATCCAACATGGAGGTGACTTTGACGTACACTTCAGCACTCCAGCGTCTGTGTGTATATGTGTATGTTTGGACACATTTCGCTTTTGACATTGAAAAAAATAAGACGATGTGTGAACCATGTGGGGCGATGATATTGTTACGATGATTTATCAACTAAAACTAGACTAAATTACATTTTCGTCAAAAAGACTAAGACTAAATCAAAATCCTCCCTGGGGGGGCATGACGGAAAATAATTGAGAAGCACTGCTCTAAATGCATGCTGAATTTCCAAAGGGTGACCATCCAAAGCATCTATAGGATTCCCCCAGTATAAAACGTGCTTCACCACTGATGTACTGGTGTAGGTAGAGTAACCTGCCAGCTGGATTTGTCTGTGCCTTCAAACTTGTGCTCCACTCTAAAACTTGAATGGGCCCCCTGAGAGGACTGATGGCTTAGGAGCAGGAAGTATATTAAGAACCATTGTGTCATGCAGGGCTTTTATTAACAATGCTTCATTGTTAGTATTGTTTGCATGTTCATTGTTATTGTTCTTGCATATTTGCTCTGTTTTTATTTCTTTGTGAGCTAATGAAGAACAACTGATTACCTCACTGTGTGATATTTTACCTTCTCCACAGGCGTCACGTGAGTCTGCTTCAGAGTGAGCCTTAAGCTTTGCAGCTTTTACTTGAAGAGCTCGCTGATTTTCCAGCCTTTAAGCTCTCGCCTTTGCGTTGCAATAGCCTCCCCCATTTCTATTTTAGCCTGCTTAGCAGCTAGCTGTGCAGCACTCTCTGTTCTTTGTGCATTGATGCTTTGCGCACTGAAAAATAGCTTGAGTGGCAGCTATAAACAGCAGAACTGGAGTCCCAAATATTGACTGAGCATGCTCTGTCGAGCACCATATGAAGTCTCGCATTTTCTGTCTTAGCATCAAACTTTTCTAGACGCACTTCATTCATTTCATTATCCTCATCAAGTCTGCTGTTACTGCTCTGCAGGGATAGATTTTTCTTCTAATCTGCATGGAAGGTGCTGACTCAGATCCTGTATTTTCATACACATCTCTCACCTGTGTCTCCAGCCCTTCAACAGCATCCATCTCTGGCAGGGCACCTCTGACAGGCGCTGCAGGTGCATCATTCCAGGTTCTCAAACATTTTACCTGGTACACACACACACACACACACACACACACACACACACACACACACACACTCTAATAGTGCAATATGATATTATTCATATTGGTCAATATCTATCACCCCTATAATGTGCAATATTCATCCACCATGTGCTTTTGCATGAAGGCAACAGGTTATTACACAGTTACTACATTCTGAAGCTGCAGGCGGAGCTTTAGTTCACACTGGTCAGCGCTGCCCTCTGTTTGTGTTGTTGCAATCATCACCACCACGAGATCAAGGGGCGACTGAGATGTTTGTGAGCTTCTTCTCCAGTGTGTAACTACGAGGGTCCAACAAAACAGTAGCCATGCTTCATGCTGATGGCCTCGAGGTTTTATCTTTCTGTCTCTTTAAACACTATGAAAACTAAAGATATGTGATCAAAGTTAAACATCTCTCACCTGTCTCATGTTAGTGTCTGCAAACAGTTTCAAGCCAGGACGATACAGTCATCCCAAACTTAAAGTTACAAATATCCTCGTTTTGTCCACATAAAGGTATATAAACAACATTACACGCAGTATAGACAGCACAGTTTCATGCATCGTTTTCCATTTGTAGCACTTTATGATTTAGACAGCTCATCGTTTCTGAGCTCTTCTTTGTTTCTTCTTACTTAGTTACATTTCTGTAGTTTCTGTTCTCCTGCTGACATGTTGATTCATCAGATTCTATTTATTATCTACACTTCCCTGTGGTCAATGAATGTAATGAATTTAATGACTTATTAATGAAATTTATCAGACTCATAAAACATTACATTAATAATAATAGCTGTAATTTACTTTGCACCAGATAAATAAATGATGCGAACTTGTCTAAAATTAAGATTCCATATATGAGACTTTCAGTCTTCCTGTCTGGCTCCAAATGTTCTAAGTGTAATAAATTAAAAAATGAGAGAAAGGACAGGTTCAGAAGGACATGTTTTTTATCACTGTCATTCAGGTTGACCCTGTCCTTTTTGCCAAGACACACCAAGAGACAGTGTGTGTATACATATGTGTATTATTGTGACAGTATGTCCTTCCAGAGCCAGACAGAACAGTCAGACTAAAGTCACCTGTTCATGAGCTTTTAGACAGCCTTGTGTGCATGTGTGTGTGTGTGTGTGTGTGTTTGTACGTTTTGTGTATGTGTACGTGTCTCATATAGTAATGCCATTATATGCCCTGTGGTGCACAATCCTGCAATCACAGTTAAAGTGGAAAACATAATCAAGAAAAAGGAAAATGGAAGCAAATATTATAAACCCAGTTTGCAGCTGCTGTGGCATCCACACAAATATTGACTTGCACAAATCTTTTCTGGGACTTTGAATCCAGGCAGAAGAGGATATAATGTAAATCTAACCGTGCAGGTTCTCAAGAGATTTGCTGCAAAAGCACCCCTCCCCCACCCCACACTCACATCTGCCTCGCCCCCATCTCCAATACAGTTTATAGCCTCAGCTCGTCACTCTATTTTGATCTGTCGAATCACTTTATCCATATTTAATGACCATGCTAATGAAGTTTTCACCTCACATTTTCCTGCTTTCAGTGTTTCTGTGATGTGTTCCTGGTACTGCAGCTTCCTGCCACAGTCCAAAGGCATTTAGGTGAAGTTAGCTGGTGATTCTAAATTGGCCGTAGCTGTGAATGGCTGTCTGTGTCATCCCTGTGAAACACTGGTGACCTGTCCAGGGTGTAGCTCGCCTCGTCTCCACTGACAGCTGGGACAGGCTCCTGCCCCACCATGACCTTGTGTTATGTTTGATTGATTTTTTTGGGTTATTTTGGATGTTTTCTAGTTTTCTAGTTTTTTCACTTTTAGTTTGTTGTTCAATATTGTTCTAGTGCTCTACTTTTGATTACTATCGTTAGGCTATTTTATTATTAGTGCTATTCTTTGAGTTCTGTTATAGTAGAATTACAATTATGGGTTAGTAGTCTTGGAGTCTGATTAAGCCGCTGGAGGAGAAGAGGTGTGTTTCTGTGTGAGTCCTACACATGGCCTTTGTGTGGCCCATTTTAACCTGACTGTTTAACACAAATGTTTTGCGAGATCTCGCAAAACATTTTAATGAAAAAAAAAGTTCCTAATTTTATGGCTTGCACTTCCACATTAATCTTGATGCGGTTCTTCAGGACGAAAGGATCAGATGAAGTCAGCAAAAATCACTTTTAATGTATAATCCGGTGTTTAATGTTGACTGTAAGCAGGCCACAGCTGTAGGAAGGAGTGAACCTGGGTGAGCCATCACTGCTTCGATCGATCGGCAGCGATCGGGTCTCTCATCCCATAAACAACCACAGTGATTGTTGGCGTTTTCTGTATTATTTTAGTCTTTCCTGTACGATATACAGTAAACACCCTTGAGGCGACTCTTTTTTGTGATTTGGGACTATATAAATAAAATTGATTCAAATTGCATTGAATTACTGTTACGTGCACCCCTCCCCCCCCCCCCCCCCCACAGGTCACTAGCTCTCATTCATTATTCAACACGAAGATCTCCCATCGAGCAGTGTAGAGGTGTGGGGCAGCCACTGAATAAACACTAATTAGAACAGTGAATGAAGAGCTTGTCTTTGGAAAAAGAAGGCAGCGGGAAGCTTAGAGCTGTGACATATTCAGCCGGAGGAATTTAACGAGGAGTCAGAAAGTTAAACAGAAAGGAAAGAAAAAGTGGACAGATGAGACTGAAAAAAGGAGGAGGAAGAGATCATTATTAGCATGACAAAAAGAAAGTTACAGAGTATTTAGTTTCATTATGGAAATCATGGATGCCTACTCATCGACACATCTGCTAACTGATGAGAGGCTTACTGATGTAAAGAATGCAAGTTTGTAATCTTTGCATGTTTCCCAATGACGCAAAAATCTGATATAAAATTTAAAAAGAAAGTTTGCCAAACTTGTATTTCTGAGTTGGTCTGTACGTGTGTGCTACTGTGTGTAAATGTGCAGCGGGTGGGTCACATATAATGAATAGGGTCAGCTATAAATGTGTGTGCACGCAGGTTCTCACAGTACAGTGGCTGAGAGCTGTTATGATTTACACAGAGAGGTCAGAGGTCACTGTACACAGCTGCTCTGACCCTGAGACATACTGACAGCGAGAAGTGCAGTTTGCACACACAACTGAAGATGTGTGTGAGTAACATCTGTAGGCCCATGAATAAAGAATAACTTCTCCACAATTCTATTTCTGTAATTCTGAGTCCAGCGTAGGATGGAGTTTCTGTGCTCTACATGCACATCATTAGCTGTATGTTGTAAGGAAATATTGCATTATGGTTGGAGCCTATCAGCTAACACAGGGCGAGAGGCGGGGCACACCTGTACAGGCTAACACAGGGCGAGAGGCGGGGCACACCTGTACAGGCTAACACAGGGCGAGAGGCGGGGCACACCTGTACAGGCTAACACAGGGCGAGAGGCGGGGCACACCTGTACAGGCTAACACAGGGCGAGAGGCGGGGCACACCTGTACAGGCTAACACAGGGCGAGAGGCGGGGCACACCTGTACAGGCTAACACATGGAGAGAGGCGGGGCACACCTGTACAGGCTAACACAGGGCGAGAGGCGGGGCACACCTGTACAGGCTAACACAGGGCCATCACACAGAGACAGATTCACTCTCATTCACACCTGTGGGCAGTTTAGATTCACGACTTAACCCCACTAACTGCAGCACCGTGCTGCCCTGTTTATTGAAATACTTATGAGAAATCTACACAAACTTCAATAAGTGAGTAATGTTCATGGAGCCTTTTGTCAGGTCAAACTGAGAGAAGCTGAAGGAAAAATATAACAGTTTGAAAGTCTTTGAAGAAAGAAATCACCTCATTAAAGGGAACCCACTCCACCCCGGCTTTACTGAAACTGCTGCTAAACAGAACAAAAGCAAGAACATTTGATCCTCGTCCAAGTACACAGAGACCCGTTCTTTTGATATCTGACATAAAGACAGTGTTTGAGCTGCCATTAGCACATAATAAGTTGCAAGGGCACATTTGGGAGAAAATGATCGCACAGTTGTTCCCACAAAAAACTGCACAAGGGCAAATTTCTTATTATAAAATCACCTATTAACACTAACCAGAAATATAAATTGTGGTTACTGTTGCATTAAATAACAGCAATTTTACACATAATATTTATAATGTGTATTTTTATATTTTTGCCTTCCCTGGTAATCTTTCTAACCTCTTTTAGGCTCCATGACTTTGGAGTCATGTGACAGTCTCACTCTCGGGGAGATGGTGGAATCGTGGATTTTGGAGGTTTTGTACAGCGGCCTCACGCGGCAGTGAAAACAATGGTTTTCATTAATGTTCCTCACTGCAGCGGCTCCATGTTTCTTGAAATGTGACGGGGTTGTACGGTGCTTTTTTCCATAACGGTTTAGGGACATAATCAGGACGGTCTCTCGAGGGTAGACATGAAAACACTGTAATTTTTTTGCTCTGCTCTGCAAAAGCAGCTTGCCTGCAGTGTTTTAATTGGCTGTTATATATTTTTGTCATTTATTTTTAGCTCAACAAAATAATAAGCTTTGGTTTTGATGTTCTTTGTATAGTCTCAGCACTTGTGTGGTTTTTCCAGTAAAACTTATGTATTGGTGTTTAATTTTTCTTTTTTGTCATGTTTATGGAGTACTTCTGTACAAAGAGAAACATGTCATTATATTTTTCTTTTTCATCACATTTCATTTCTCCTTCCATCTTTCCAGGATGCTTTTTTGCTTGTTTCTTTGTTTGTTTTGACATTTTCCTGATTCCTCGGCTTTACCAAAATAAAAGACGAGTCATTCTGCTTGTCCAAGAGTTGCCTCCAAACTTTTTTTCCTTAACCAGTTACATTATTACCAATTCAGATTAATGTGTAACAATTCTCCATTGTTAGAATCAGCCATTACTGCAGCATTTTGTTAATATCATACAACTGCTTATGTCATATTTAGTGAGACATGTCTATGCAATTTCAACTTCTTACATCATAATTTATGCTGTTAAATGGTACACAGCTTGGGTTTATTGAGCCTGCATGAGAATGACAGTTAGGTTACTACAAACCATAATCTATCTTCATCTTTAAACAAAATGCATTTAGGTCTTGTAGTTGTCTCATTCCCAAGTGAACATCCATCCATCCATCCATCCATCCATCCATCCATCCATCCATCCTTCCATCCATCCTTCCATCCATCCTTCCTTCCTTCCTTCCTTCCTTTCCACTTATCTGGAGCCGGGTTGCCGGGGCAGCAGCCTAAGCAGAGAAGCTCAGACCTCCCTCTCCCCAGCCACCTCCACCAGCTCATCCAGAGGGACCCCAGGGTGCTCCCAGGCCAGCCGAGAGGTGTAATCTCTCCAGTGTGTCCTGGGTCTACCCCGGGACCTCCTCCTGGTAGGTACATGCCTGGAACACCTCACCTTTTGATGTGGAGGAGCAGCAGCTCTGCTCTGAGCCCCTCTCCCCTCTCCCCTCTCCCCACTCCTCACTCTGTCTCTAAGGGGGAGGCCAGCCGCCCTTTGGAGGAAACACTTTTCTGTATTTGGCAGAAATGCAAAGCTTTTTGTTCTAGATCAGAAATCAGGCCTGACACCAGGATCATGTGACCAAGGAAGCAGATTTTTTTATCTGGTAAAGCAATAAATTATTGTCAAAGTGCAAAATTATTACCTGCATTTAAATAATTTTTGGATTTGAACAACTTCATGAACACTAGTGTCATGTCTTTGATGTATCAGAAATTAATTTTCCACTTCATGAACTTCCATGACACTGTACTGGGTTCAGCAAAACAATCGTCTCTGTAAAGCTACATAACAAAAACACAATCTATTAAAAATGTGTCTGCGCACAATTTAGGTAATTTATGACTTGGAGCACAAGTCTATGTGGAATAATACTATTTATAAGCTAGTGAAGTATGATAATAGAAAACAGCATCAGGGTCATTAAGTATGTATGGGCTGGGGGTTATGATGGCAGGCAGAACATGCAGCAGAGGGGCCATGCCATTTGTAGTGAGAGTACATATAAATCAGAGCCAAATAATTGTTGCCGCAGTTGGGACTCAGCAAAGGAAATGGACAAGCTTTCTGCATTTGGGAAAATTAGTCATTTTTGTTTGTATGTTTGCTTTTTTTTTAGTGTCAGAATCTAATCAGACAGTGACTGAATATGATGGTTCTGCATGGGGGGGTTATGTTTTTGGGACTTGCTTCCAATTACATTGTAATGTGCAAATCGCTGCCACATTCACTGTGAGCTGAGTCAAATGTCAAATTCCAGTTATTTGTGTGTTTGCTTGAGCTTAAAACTGAAAGTACATAAAACATCTCTTTGTTTTTTTTCTCACTCGATGCATTAAAATTGACTCTGGACTCCCCAGGATGTGGTTTCTGTTAACATCACATTGAAAAAATAGCCACATTTAAAAGACTGCCATGGAAATATGATATGGTTGCTGTTGCAACATTGTTTCAGAAATATAACTAATATTCTGCAGCCATGCTGTTGTAGGCCATTTAGCATTTAGGCACACCTGTCATTTTAACTAAATGCTGCTGCTGCAGGACGGCTGCACCATCACTGCCTGACGAAGAGGCATCGCTCACTGGTCTCTTTGCTTTCATGAGGTTCACCTTTTATGGCTGCATGTGTGCATGTAAAGGACACAATATGAGGCTGGTTCATGTGTTTGCATTTTTAGGTGGAATATAATTTACAAGTGGAACACTGCATGCAGCTGTGCACAATTTCTAAATCTGGCTCTGTTTTGTGCACCATATTTGAAGTGCAGGGCAGAAGTGGCATGTCTTTGTAATTATGCTTTGCTACTGTTTCTAGATTTATTGTTAGAATTATAGATTCACTGCTGTCTTGGTCTATTATTTTTCATAGTTTGCTTACCTTAGATTTGCCTCAGACATTATTGATGATTAGTCGGGACACTGAAGCAAGCAGCAGCCAGATTGCTGCAGTAGAACACTGAAGAGCTTTTGTATTTCGAAATCACCAAGGACATTGTGACTGATGTAACTTTGTTCACTTCCTGATCCAAAAAGCATTCAAGTTTCCAATAACGATGGAGATCTTTCTGTCAGCTTTCAGTAAGGAGCGTTAACAATAAAAGTGAGTTTTAAGACAAAACAAGAAAGAGAAGGAAACACTGGCACCAACGGTAGTTTTGCTGGGAGGCAGCGGGCGAGCCAACGTCTGAGGCCTTGAATCAGATGCTTCTGGCACGTCTCTGACTGAGATTAAGACGTGTGCCAAGTGGCAACGGTGCAAGGTGTTCTAACATGAACACGAGATGGTCCTGCAAGGAAAAAGAAGTCACATTACGTGTAAGGTTACGTTTTCTGTCCTGTGAGGTTTTCACTGTTTTGCTTTAATTCATAATTGGACTGGATATGATTTGATTCTTATATTCACACAATGCAGGAATGTTTCAGGAAAAAATGTACAAATCACAAGAAAAAGTCCTTCATTGGAAGAGTTCTGCATTATACAGGAGAGATCTAAGAAATGCATTTTGGTTAAAAGTGCTTTTTTCCTCTACTGTAGCTTCGTGTTTTTGCTGACTCGTTCCTTTTCCAAATGATAGTTAAAAAAATCTGTGTAAGTGTGTCCAGTTTGCCTGACTTGACTTGTCATTTTATCAATTTAAAGTCTAAAACTGCCAGAAATGCAAGAAAAATATGCAATTTACAAACGATTATTGATAATGTTTGTGGCTTATACATAAATTAACCCGTGACAAACTTTTGGGAGTAGTTAGTGAAATTTGTCAGTGAGTTTTAGTAACGTGAAAAATGTGCTGACAGAACTTTGTAACAGTAACAACGAGCACGTGTCTGAGTTTGGCTGGTCATCAGGTTTCAGCGTCTGAGCGCTTTCAGAAGTAATGCTAAACAAATGTGGACCTCAGTGATGTGAAAGCATACACAGTACTGGCTGTGACGAAACACGCTGTGCTGATGGGATGAACATGTGCTTTCTGCAAGAGTTTGCATCAGCATCGCTTCAACAAAGCTTTTTAGGGCTCAGGAGGAGCCAAAGACTTGGATTCATTTTAACACCTTGGAGCTTTATTTTATTGTATTTTCAGGACTTCAGGAATGTACTGACAGGTGTCCTGCTCCTGTACACAAAACAGGAAGCTAATGGACATTATTGCATGCAGCACCTGCTACAGGTGAACCATCATCATTAGCCCTTTATTTCATGCACGTGGCTTCACCAGCCCTCAGCTAGCTGGTGTCTTTTTTCTACCTGTGAGGACAAAACTTACCACAGTATATGTGTGATATATGTATGTATGTATATATGTGTGTATATATATATGTATGTGTGTATATATATATATATGTGTGTATATATATATATGTGTATATATATATGTATGTGTATATATATATATATATGTATATATGTATTTTTTAGAAATGGTCAAATTGCAAAACAACCCCAAAACAAAACAAAGAAGCCTAAAAATGAACTTCTCCTTGTCACTATACAACAGCCCAGGAGGAACGAGGCTTTGCTGGTTATTACAGCCTATTGTTCATCTTCACAATA
>VOQJ01020787.1:0-18776 GCA_015052665.1 Apistogramma diplotaenia | reverse complement strand
CTGTCTAGAAGAAACCACATTAGGGTTTTCTTCTGTCAGGACAACCATGGAAAGATCAATCCTGTACAAGAAGTCAAAAGTGTGCCTGTAATACGGGAGACACTGATGCTTCAGTATTATGTCCAGGATACACAGTTAAGGGCAAATGCAGACAGCCAACACCATAGCACACCCCAAACCTTCATTTAAAATAAATAAAGAGAGAGACCTGGGCACATGTGGGGGGCAAAAAAATAACAAATCTGATAAACTGGTAATGGTGAGTGGTTAAGAGCCAATTGTTGTCCATTCACCACCAGAAAAAGAGTGGATCAAAAATATCTTCCAACAAAAAACGTTTCATAGGCCCGCTATAGGGGCAGGGGGCGGGGCTTCATATTTCTGAGAGGACACAAATAGAGGGAGTTTCTCATGTTAACATGAAGCATACAAGGCAAAAAATGCAAATGAATGGGTTAAGTCTTTTCTAGAGTTGGGTTAGTATTGGGAAAAAGTGGGTAATAAGTCATCTATGAATTGTATACAAGTCTTAAATCAGCAATCAAGATTTTCTGTGATGCAGTGCAACATTACCAAAGATTTAATATTCTTAGAAGAAAGGATCAAGTTACTTTGACATGTTTTACTACACAAACACAAAAGGACCCGCTCAAGCCAGAGCTGTAGTCCATAAGTGTTAGCCTAAATAAAGCCGCAGAAGATTTTAATCAAAGAATGGATACCACATAAGCTAATAGTGCAAAAAGACCAATCAATTAAAGGGGATACAAAATGGTGGGACACACAAAGTTCCTACATCTTTCTGAGAACTTTCCTAGCAAGGAACTCTTGCAAAGTTTAATTTAACCTACTCAAAACAACTTAGTGAAAGTCACTCTTTTCCTCTGCAAAGCTGTGAATGAATTTACTACGAGCTGTTCCGAAACAAAGGCATCCTCAAAATTAATTTGATGATTAACAGCGAGACCTGACAGTATAAAGTGAGGACAACAAAAAAGAAGTCAATTAAAAGCAATTACATAAAATGTATATTCAAAAGAAAACATTAGCCACTTACTGTGCCACTGTCAGACTCCTTTACTAAGCCAAGTGTTTTCCCTCACAAATCTGTACTGCACTTTATAAATGCTTGAAGCTTGTAAAACCTCACACACTGAATAAAGGAATTAATTTAAAAGTACATACAGAACTGAAATTGACAGCACACACAAAACCATTTTCTAGTGTTTAGTTTATTTTATGAACACAATTTAAAATTTTCTCAACCTTCTCTTCCAAAATTGCACCAGATGAGTTACTTCTATCGCTGCTTCAATGATGTACTACAGGTTAGCGAACCGAGCTCCTTTTGGACAATCTTGTGAACTTTTGTCCACTTGGTGATTTTGTTTATTTGCTGGACTATTGTCATCTGTCATTATCAAGTAGTTCAAAAGGCTTCAGTACTTACAGGGTCTATTGAGATCATAATTCTTCCATATTTGGGTCTGTTCACTGGCTGCATTACATCCAGAAGTGAAGACCCGTCACCTAACAATGTGAAGCACCTTGAGAAAGCTGTTGTTTTAAACTGGCATTGGACAAATAAAACTGAACTGAATGTCTGTGCCTCTTATTACTACGAGTGGATATCGTTACAATTTTACTGGTGGTCTTATTCAACTCCTGTTCATATACTGGTGTATTGTAGTCATTTAACGGCTAATCCGAGTTCACAAATAATATTCAACTTCATACTAAGCTGGAATGAAGAGCAAACTATTTTTGCCGCCACAGTACTTTGCATCACAGTGATGTGCAATTAGAACTTTCAGGGTACTTACAAAGATCTGCAAATAAAGTGATATCAGAGGAACTTGTTGCAGGTCATGGCTGAATATCTACTTGATATTTGCTTCCTCCCAGCCTCCAGGTCAGTAGGATATAATAATTAGGTGGCACAAATCCCCTTGAAGCACATGTTCTACAACTCAAAATTCCAAGGTCTTGGTAGTTCTTGATGGAGTGCATGTGTGACTTGGCCAGGAGTAAGAAATGCTCAAATCATAACAAATATAAGCCACTGTCACTTTCTGTGATTGGCATTGTTGTTACTAACTACTGTTACTAACTAATCCAAGATTTTTAGTAGATGCTTCTATGGCATCAATTTGAAAATCCAAGGAGACATCTTTCTCCAATTATTGCATTCACAGGACAACTTCTGACCTTGACCATGAAGTCAAGGTTGCAGAGAGTCAAACTCATCCAAGATCTTTATTAAATGCATGTATATTATAAATTTGACCATTCTAGGTCACATTATTGGAGTTTATCAGACTCACAAAGTGGAAAATTGGCTACTTGTTTGGCGGGGTGACAAAACCCAGCCGCATTTTAACACAGTAGTAAAAAGTAAATGGTAAATGGGCTGGTTCTTCTATAGCCCCTTCTATTCTACTCGAACACTCAGAGCACTTAAAAAAAGGAAGAAAAAGGAAACCAAAAAGCATGTAAAGATAAGAAAAATTGCAGAGAGCCAATATAGGCTACACAATGCATTTACATATTTACATGGGGCAAAATAACGCAGAGAAAACGAGGCTGAAATAGAAATAGATACTTGCCTCAACCCAGACCAGTATATATTTTGGTAATGTAGGAATAAAGAGTTCACCAGTCAGCCTGTGTTTAAGGTTATGTGTGCCTCGACACGTGCCAGGGTCTGTCCACACCTCCACAACACTAGAATAATTTGGACACAGCTTTGCATGCTTGGACAGGAAAAAGCATTTACAACTACATGGCCACAGTGTGCACATCGGCAAGTACAATCTCAGCCTGATATAGAGGGGCAAGTGCAAATTACAGTATACTATGTGTATACAATGTGTGGGGACACCTGCTCCACACATTGTATCCGTGAAAGGTGCAGTTTGGCTGGGGTAAAATTCCCCACATCCAGCCCCAGAGGCCGGAGCTCCTCTACACCCTGGATGGGGACACTTTTACCAGGAAATGTGACCTCCTGATGTGGCCCGCTCACTCTCACGGTGACTGTCTTTAGGGGAGGGGCGAGGCTGCAAACAGACTGACAGGTCACATGCAGTCGTGCAAGCCAGGTCCCGGCAGAGAGATGCTGATTTAGCCTTTCCAACTCTTTTTTCTCTCCACCTCAAACAAATTATTCGATCAGATAAGTTGTTCGTTTTTTTTAAAGAAAGAAAGGTGGTACAATTTCAAGCAGCTTCAAGCACTATATCCTTGAACGGACAGTATTAAAATCCAAGCAAGATGCTGGAAATTCAAGGATTTCCAGCATCTGTACGAACCCTGTCTGATAAAACATTTCTATGCTGTTGGGACCTGTCATTTCTACAATGACCCTACAGGGTTCTAGCCAGTGGATGATTGCCCAGCGCAATGCCACGGTGAGGCTGCCTTACTGAGAATTTCACCCGAGCACCCAAGTGCTCAATTTGACCTTTATTTAATCTACTAAAACAGTAAGTAAACATGATGGTCAGAATTAAAGGTTGATTTGTGCTCATTTTATGACTTACAATAAAATTGTACACAAGGGGGGAAAAAAAGGCACATACTTTAAAACAAAAATTTAAATACACTGTTGTCCTTGAGGTTGTTGATACTTGGTCAACTTTTGCTGCAAACTCTAGACTTGATTATACTTGTTGTGGACAGACAGCTGGAGACACCATGGTAGCATAGTCATTCCTGTTCTACTTCTTTTGAAGCCTGCTGCCTGGGCACATTCACAGTTAGGTGCATTGTAATGATAATCTTCCACAGAAAAGTCTGTGTGGTCATCAAAAAAAGAAAATAAAAGCCAACAAAAGACAACAGAAAAAGAAGGGAGGGGGCAGGCAGGAAAGATACTATTCAACCCAATGACAAAATAGACCAAGAATACCACAAATACCACAAAACATCAATGCTACCCCTCAGCCTTCTTTAGGGGGCACACGACCCCTGGAAGAAAGTTCGAAAACACATAATTACCAGTCTCAGTAGGTCTTAATGGGGTGCACATGAACCTTAGTGACTTTATTCACCATATCATTTCAAAACCAAAATGCTAAGTAAGAACCAAAAACAAGAAACAGAGAAAGGGATAGTAGGGAGATCCATCCATCCATCCTCCCGCTCATGTTCAGGGTCGCGGGGGGTTGGAGCCCATCCCAGCTGTCACAGGGCGAGAGGCAGGGTCCGCCCTGTACAGGTCGCCAGCCTGTCGCAGGGCCAACACAGAGACAACCATTCATACTCACATCTGTGGGCAATTTAACCCCAGTAAGTGCATGTCTTTGGACTGTGGGAGGGAAACGGAGCACCTGGAGGAAACCCACGGAGACACGGGGACAATGTGCAAGCTCCACACAGAGAGAGGGCTGGACCAAGGTGGAATCAAACCCAGACAGCAGTGCCAACCACCACGCCACCGTGCCGCTTGTAGGGAGAGAGATGTCCACCAATATTTAATATTTGTGACTACTTCGGATACCCACCAAACGCACGTGAGGATGGTATCCTGTTTGCAAACAGTGTGGAGGAAAAGTGGCCGCTAAAGGAGGGAACACTTCAAACTTATTCTCAGATCTACGAGAACACCATCCCTCAGATTAAAGCAGGCATCTCGTTAATACCTGTCTCTCTAATAAATGTTGGCTATAAACCTGTCTGTTTCCTCATGCTCTGTCTGCACGCTAACCACCAGCAAAAGTGCTGAGTCATGCTTCCTCATGCTGCTCCACCCTTCACCTCTCCCATAGGCACACCGACATGTAGAGACTCAAGTCTGGTGACTCAGAGATTATCAAAGAAACCAGCACTACTAAGTGGCCCAAAATCTAACACCAACACTACTGTGGAAGGAAACAAGGGTACAAATTTAGTAAATGAAAATAAAAATTTCTAAATTCTATTCAATTACTTTTATCAGCTTTGGCGTTTTTGGTGAGGGAGGCTACTCACTTTAAGAAAAGCTAATTTGACAAATTTTCATACATCATGTGGAGGTCTTTTAAAAGAGGACATCGTCAAGCCCTGTTTTCTTCCTTTTTAAATGAATTCCTGTAAAAAGCTCTGCGGTTTAATACATTCATGAAATGCTAACCTACAAATTAACATCACTAATGAATGTCTTGAACAACAGATCAGAATGTCCAGCAACATGTACATTAACCTCAGAAGGCAGGCTCAGAAATGTGGCCGACTTTCAGTCCACGCTCACGTCACACTGACTTCACAACTATTGAACACACCTGGAACGTCAGAGGCTTTGTGACTCCATTTGGCAAAGTTGTGATGTGTGCATGTTTACACCCATTAATCCATGCCAAAGCACCCTGCTGCATATGCATATAGCCACATTTAGTGCCTTAAAAAAAGAGCTTCGATTGATCAGTTGTGTAACATTCAGCTCCTTTAGCATGGCTAGATAGTGCCGACTCTCCCACATTCGAAATGTCTTTTACTACCAAGACCACAACTGGCATATCCCAGATCCTGGCTTTTCTTGAAGCAGGCCTCTTGCAAACACAGCCAGGCATTTTTAATTATATTTTCCCAGCATTGTGCAAAGTTGTATCTAAAAGTCAAAGTTGCAACGCGTGATGAACTCTAACACTACTGCACACAGGACATCAGGCCCAGTGATGAAACTGTTATGTTTCTAATACAGATTTTATTTGAGCAGAATTGTTTCCATTATGTTAAACTGACTTTTCCAAATATTTTCAGCACCTGGAAAATTTCCTTTAAAAATTCCATGATTTTTAAAAAAATGTTCCTTAAAATACTGTACAAATCTTGTCTGGTATTTCCCAAACAAAATGAATGTGTTTCTGATGGGAGCAGGAAAAGGGGCGAGCGTGCACACAAAAGGAATTCCACCTATGTTCTGAATAGATTAATATTACTATACGGTATACTGTGAAAATCATGAAGCAATGATGGGCTGTCCATCTAATCACTTCCTTATCCCATGGACAAACATCACTGTTAGTTACAGTTAGCGGCAGTTTCTGTGGTGCATTACAGCTTCAGTGAGCAGTTATACAATGAAGCAGTTCTCACCCTGCTGTAGTTGTTAAGATTAGCCCTCTGACTGACAGCAGTTCTCTGGTCCATGAGATGGACCACTAGAGAAACAAGACAGACAAGGCCAGTGCTAAATGGTTAGTAGCGACTGAGCTTTCAGAATAAGGGCTTGATTCAGGGTTATGTTGATGGACAGTAATGTGGGGGTCAACAATGGTCAGTTAATGGCAATGGGTCTCTAATCAAAGTGATTTTTATCCCGTTTCCCCACAGATTCTGCGATAAATACTAAGCCAGTTTCATGTTGCACCTCCATATATAACCAATATTCACAACATGGCTTTGTCTTGTTGTGCACAGGCTTGCGCACACAAGTTCATGCCAGACTTATGCATGCTTTGAAGTTAATGTTTGTATGTGGAGATGCACACAAACATCCATCATAGTCGTCACTGAATGAAAGAGGACAGGAGGAGGGTTTTTCTCACTGTTGGACTGACCTTTAAATCAGAGTTCAAAGACACTGAGACAGCAGTTTTTTGAGTTCTTTTTGCTTTCTTGCATCTGGCATTTTTGTTGGTGAAAACTCAGCTGTGTGTAGTAATGGTAAAGAGCATGGGAGAGACAGGTGAGGAAAATGGATAAACTGGATGACATAGTAGAACTGTACATTTAAGTAATTAAAGTGTCATGATTTAAAATGACAGCTGTTAAACAGCCACTTTTGTTCACCAATTACGGTTGGCTGAACTGTATGTGAGAGTTGTATGTCAAGTGAGAAACAAGTAATTATTCTCTGAGATGGACATACAAGATAAATTGCAACAAATACTTTGGTGCTTATTATGTCAGGGTGGCCCAAATAATGTCTGTACGTGTAACACTAATGGAGGATTAACACACTATCCATTTCTAGTAGATCGAGCGATGTTGCTAACCTTCACGTTAATCACATCTGATCTGTAGTCATGACATGACAAACTCAAAATTACACTTTTTTAAAATCTTTTGATGGTGTGTATGGTCATGGCCACGAAAGCGTTCTTAAAGATGCAGCAAGCAAAGATGTGACATCACCATCAGATTACTAATAAAATATTTAGAAAGTCCTCAATCCCATTTATGGTTCCAGTTGGCATGGCTGTGAGGTTAAATAGCCATTTGCCAACAACTCTACACAGTTCCTGAATGCACCATACTTGAGTATGTACTGGTCCTGCACATCTTACCTTGTTACAGTGACGGCCAATGCCCATGAGAAAGTTGTCTGGTTTGATGTCTCTGTGGATGAAGTTCTTTGTGTGTACATACTCAATTCTGCTGATCATCTGAAAATATAAAACGATAAGTTATACGACCAAGTTATTTCCAATCATGTCACCTATCTACCATGTCAGCAATGTGTTTACATTTTACTGAACATGTAAATTTTTGTCTAAGTCAGAAGAATTATTCATTCAGTATTTCAAGCTAATTATGAAGTATAATATAGCATGGCAAGTATCATGGCTAAGACATTTACAGAAATATTAACTCAAATGTCAGCTGTAAAAACGTCTTTGGATGGAAAGAACTGAGGTTCTCACAGGAAACCTAAGCAGAGATAACATCTACTCTCAGATACAGAACCAGGACCTTCTAGTTTAGAGGCAGGATAGCCACACAGGTAAGGAATCTGTACCTACAATGGTCCCAAAGTTCATTCACTATCGTGAGTTGGATACCTGGTCTGCCAGCATAAGGACAGTTTTCATGGTGAAGCGGCGAGAGCAGAAGTTAAACAGGTCCTCCAGACTGGGTCCAAGCAGGTCCATAACTAGGACGTTGTAGTCCTTCTCTTGGCCATACCACCTGATGACACAGCAGTAATATAGAAAAGTGGGTTTTTGTGGTTGTTTTCAGTCACAGCACATTTTCTAAACCAACTTTCAAACTGAATCCATTTTATAAAGAGGTTAAAAGACAAACTACAAACTTTTCCATGGATGCCAATATAGAATAGGGCTTTATTGACATTATATGTCGTAAATTATATTCACATGCTTGTGAACAAAAATGCGTCATGCATACACAAGACCAAAAAACACAACTCAGCACCCTGAGGTACATGCTAGAAAAACTGAAACACTGACACTTACGTTTCTGTGATACAAATAGGGGCCACCTTGCATTAGTATTTGCAGAAATGAATACATTTAAAACTTCACAGAAAAATTTTCTCCACACTATGAAACAAAAACCCATCATTCTCTCAAAGCCAGTGACAAACGAAAAGACAACCTTATTAACAATGTTCGAGGGCCGCTGGGAGCAGTGTGCTTCAACTTTGCTTTTAGATCGACAGGGAAAAGAGAGAAATGTGAGCCACATTATAGGACCTCATAATAAGGTGTGAAAAGTGCGCATCTTAGACCACCTATCTGCAGTTTACGGGGAAAGAGCTTTTATAATAAAGCCAGTGAACAAGTCTGAGTTTGAAGGGTCTAGCTTGGACAGTATCCACCTATGGTGTGAATCTCAACATCCCACGAAGCATCATTCGAGTTTTTGCCATCACAAGATTTTCAGAAAACATGACCTCTGACCTTTACTTTCAGGTCAACATCGGTGAAATTCAAAGTCATCCTTGAATTTTAGTACACGTGTCAATAGCAAGAATTCGAACATGCTAGGTGGGATCAGACTCAATTCATCCACATGGGTGGTGTCTCATGGTGTCCATCCTCACTCTCAACCCAAGTATATTCCAGTTCAAAGTCAAGTACACTCAAAATCCCCAGATGTGTTAGGTGACACATTCTACTGAGGATGTTTTGGGTGGTGGTGTGAATACGTGTCTCTTCTCAATATCAAAATAATGATCCACAAAAGTTGGAATCTTAAATGCATTTTAACATTATTGTGACCATCACAAAAAAAAACAATGCATATTGAAGTGAATTCAATTTTGATTTTTAAATGAAAATATATGCAAAAAAACAAAGCAACCATGTACAAAGCATAACAAGCATGTTTGCATTTGAGTAATATTGCTGAGGAGTAGGTATGGGTTTACGTTTGCACAATAATGAGTCAGTCTGTACTATTTAAGGCCGTGCTCATCCATAACCAACTTGTTAGACGATGCTCATCCAATCAGGAACCGTCGTCAATAAGGCTGCAGGCTAGAACAGATGTTACTATAAATAGAATGGTTATTTAACTAGAAATTTAGGATTTGCCATTTTCTCACCATCTAGCCACTGCCAGCTGTTCAGTGATCTAAGTCAGGTGCTAGATATGGGGAATAAATATCACCAATCCAGTCACAGAAAAAAAAGAGAAAAAACAAGATGATTGCATGATTAGGCTTCAGCAAGAAGGCATGGGAAAGAGGCTGCACATCCACTTCAGGCAAATACAGCCAAAGTGTACAAAGTTACAGCATGCAACATTACAGGAGGGGATGAGCTGCATACAGAGATGAGGTGAAAACATCTGTCCATGTAGTGTTTAGCCAACAACCTTCTGCTGAACACTTCAAAAACTGAGGAGATCATAGCAGACGTCTGAAGGACCAGAGTGAGTTGACCACAGCCTTCTCTATATCAACGGGCATGTGGGTGAGACACTGACCACCTTCAGATCCCTGGGAGTCTACATATCAGGTAAGTTGACCTGATCTGTCAACACCAATGCAGTGCTGCAAACACCCAACAAAGATTACACTTCCTGAGGGTCCTCAGGAAGAACAAACTGAATCACAGGCTGCTGGTGACCTACTGATGACATACTCCATCTCTGCCTGCTACACTGGGAGCTCAGCTATAGACAGACGTGCTCTCCAGAGGGTCATAAACACCGCCCACAAAATTGACAGCTGCCCTCTGCCCTCCCTGGAGGAGATGGCTGCCTCCAGATGCCTGTGAAGGTCCACGACCACTCTCAGTGATCCCTCCCACCGAGGTCATCACCTATTTGAACGGTTGCCTCCTGGCAACCGATACAGGTCAATGAAAGCTCACACACCCAGGCTAAGAAACCGCTTCTTCCCTTGGGCCATCAGAACACTGAACCACTGAAGTGGACATTCACTTTGTCAATGCTCCATCATCTGAACTTGCACTGTTTATGTTTATAACTCTGTGCAGTACTTACCAAACTGGTGCTAATAACCAACATAATCTATACCCTCAATCACGCATACACATCCATACTCATACTCCTGATAAGTATATTTATTAGTGTGATATTTTTCATTAACAGTAAAAAAAAAATTTTGTGTAAATATAACAAATGTGTACAGTGCTTTATTCATCTTATTTTATTCTGCGTTTAGATACTTTATTGCTGCACGAAAGGGAAGCACCTGTAATTTCATAATATGAATGAAGCCATTTTATTCTTCTCTTCTTGTCCTGCTAGACCTCAGTGCAGCATTCAAAACCCAGAATCTTTGACCACAGGTATGAAGGGTACCATGCTGCAGTGGTTTGAATCACATCTAACAGACTCCACCTTGTTCATGTAAATGGGGAGTCGTCTTTACACACCAAGATTAATGATGGAGTTCCACACAGTTCTGTGCTGGGACCAATTTTATTTACTCTACACGTGCCTCTATTAGGCAGCATTATTAGAAGGCATTGCATACATTTTCATTGTTATGCAGACAATAACCAGTATCATCTATCCATGAAATGTGATGACATTAGCTGGACTGATGGCACGTCCTAAAGACAAAGGCCTGGATGACCTAATTTCTTACTTCTAAATTCGGATTAAACTGAATTCTTGTACTCGGCCCACAAACAGAATCTGGTTAGACACCATGTTTCTTACTCTGGATTTACTTTGGCCTCCAGTAACACTGGGAGAAGTCTTGGAATCATTTCTGACCAGGATATGTCCTTCAAAGCACATATTAAACAAGTATGTAGGACTGCTTTTGTTGCATTTGTGCAATATTTCAAAAAATCAGAAACATCGCATCTCAGAGTGATGCTGAGAAGCTAATTCATGCAGTTATTACTATTGTCATTTACTATCAGGCAGTCACCAGTCTCCTCCCATGGGCCATCAGAACATTAAACAACCACTGGTCATTCGCCCTGCCAACGTCTCCATCATGTCACATGTGCAATAATTCTGATTATACTCTGCAATAACAACCAAAACGATGCTAACAACATTGCTATCACTCATACACATCAATAGTCATTCCAATAAGTACATTTACTATTTGGATGTTTTCCTCACATACAAGGCCTTGAGTAATCAGGCCTCACCTTATCTCAAGGACTTCATAGCACCATGTCACTCCAATAGAGCACTTTGCTCTCACACTGAGGGCTTACTTGTGGAACCGCTCCTTAGTTATGCGGCAATAGGTATAAGCTCCTGAGCTTCCCATGGTGCATGAGTATGTATTTTTCATTCATCACTTTTCAACTAGTCTCTGAAGCATGAAAAACATGACTGGACTTTCATCCAAAAGGCTTCATCACTAAAATGAGAACCATCCTTTCTCAGAGTGATGCTTCAATTGTTGTATAAAGCACTGAGTGCTCAGCTAGAGTAGAAAAGCACTATATAAGAACTAGTTGAGAGATGAAACATATTCAAGAAGTCCCGTCACCAATCTTTCCAAGCTCCAGAGATGACCGAACCCACACAGACACACTGTTTATACACCACTCAGCATTTCATCATTAGCTATTAATCTCTGGCTCTCTTCTACACCACTGTTGTTTTGACTTTTGGGTTTCTTCTATAGTTATTTTATGGTCTTTTCCTTACAATCTAAAGTACCTTGAGGTGTTGTGATTTGGCACTACACAAATAAAACCGAATTAAACTCGAACATGTTCACAAAGCCTAAAGAATTACCATTTTCTATTGATATACCTTGTGTAGCAGTAACTGTTTACATGCAACTAGAAATATAAATACACGATATCGCCAAAACTATTCACTCACCCACCCAAATCAATGTATTCAGGTGTTCTAAAATCACAGCCGCAGGTGTATAAAACCAAGCACCTAGTCAAACAGTTTCTACAAACATTTGTGGAAGGACGTATTTATTATTTATTTGGTGGTGGTGGGGGGGGTGTTACCCCTTCCTGTTCCAACATGACTGTGCACTAGTGCACAAAGCAGGGCCATGAGGACATGGATGCACAGATCCTGACCTCAAACCAACAGAAGACATTTGGGATGAATTAGAGCGGCGCCTGCGAGCCACGCCTTCACATCCAGCATCACTACCCTAACAATGGGAAGAATATTCACAAAGTTCCAAACCCACACTCCTTCCTAGAAGAGTTAAAGCTGTAATTGTATCGATCCAACAGGTTATCTCCAATTACCTCCAATATGCTCTTGACCTATACGTCACATAAGGACTTAAAATTGATTAAATTCACTGTGGAACGTCAGGCTGCAGTAAAGCCACGACAACTAAGCTACATTTAAACGGCACTCAGAAGTAAAAGCTGAGAAACTATTTTCATGCAAATGTTCTGACAGTCCAAGTACGATCAGATGGGAAAAAAAATCTAAGAATGTCTTGAGACACCTTTTGGCTTGTGAACATGCCACTGCTTTTCATCGTGAAGTAACCCCTACATGTCAAAGCTTTAATCCAAGATGTCAAGCTATGAAAACCATACACACATGGGTCAACATGTGATTCTGTAGTTCTCATTGTTATGATCTAAAAAGACTGAGAAAACAAAACTGTTCTCCACCCACTGACTCCAGACAATCAAGCTGTACCACTGTTCAAAGTTACCCTCTTGAGTCTCGATTATGTCACAGACATGGGCAGCTGAGGAAATCACGATCTAGTCATTCCTGTTATAGTTCTTTGAAGTCTGACACCTGGAGCACATATTAAGTGCTGTGTAATGTAAAGTTTGCAGATAAGACTATATGGTCACTCCAGACTTGTTTCAGGTGAGAGCATGAAGGAAATAGGATATGATCATGACTTGCTTGCCATGAATTCACCAGATAATATAGCACTATTGTCACATCGGGTATTCTAGCTAGCGCCCGACCGCCCGTTGCTGAGGTACCATATTACAGAGACAAGGCCATTTTCTGCCCCATCTCACTCTCGTATATTTACACTCATATTAGCCCTATTGAGTAATAACTAAAAGCATCAGCGCTGTATAAAAACAACTCTAGAAAGTGCTACAAAGAGCAAAGTACACACAATTGGCATATGCACCAAAGCAGTTATTTCTGCTTTCTCAAACATGCGATGGCACGGTACATCTTCAATCCAAAGGCCTCGTTGTGAATGAAGAATTTAAGCACAACCTTGCTCACAATTTCACACGCAAGTTAGTATATATAAGTTTCATCCTTGTACAACCAGTCCATACATTATAACTCTACCATGAGGTCTGAGTCACAGCAAGAATGAGGAACCTGCAGAAACTGGGCCTGAAAGAAAGGTAAGGCCGACTGTAGCCGGGCTGGAGGAGGGGCAGCAAGATCAGCAGGTTAGACAGGCTCAAGCAAGCCTTTGTTTCAACATGCAAACCGAACTGCGGGCACCCAGATTCATTAAACAGAGATGTTTGCATCACAGTAAAAAAGAACACTTACTTTAGGAGGTAAATTACAGAAAAACAGATGTAAAAAACTCTAAACGGGGCAGTTTTTTAAGCCTCAATATCAGTCGAGGAAACTTTCAGTTTACTACGTAAATTTTCTATTCAGCATAATAAACAGTATTATTAACAAAAACAATTATTATTGAAATGTCACATTACAGTAACCTTCGGTGGAACCCAGGGTTCTAGCCGATGAGTTCTATCAGAATTCTTTTATCACTGCAATTAGCAAGCGGGCACTCCGCCCCACACGTTCTCTCACTAGTGCTGCACTACAGTGCACAGTCACAGCAAAGGCACGGCCAGGTTTGTTCACGATGTTCACGCACGATCTCGTGAGGATCCTGTTCACACTTGGTTTTGAGAGGCTACAGAAAGCAAAATGGTGACGAGCACGAACGCGAAGGTGACCAGGAGAAAAGGGGGAGCTAAAAGGGACAATTTCAGGCTTCCTATTAAATATAAAATCCCAGGATCTCTGAGAGGCCTCGTCATCCTGACAACGAGATATTGGAATCCTAGGAAACACACACTTACACACACACACACAGAAAGTCCTACGTTTGTAACCCTCAACTGTAACATATGGCAGAACCTGACGTGCACCTCTTGAGAAATGTAACTACACATCCACAAAGATCGCGATTACCTCACAGGCTTCAGAGGTGATTTTGTGTTACCTGAAAAGACTGGAGACAGAACTTTAATTCAGGCCTAACTGTTGCATCGCACACTTACCATGCTGGCATGGTATTTAGCATTCATTTAACAGCAGCAAAACAACGCTAAGTAGCCAATTCAGAGTTGATTAAGCATGCTTTCTGGTGAAGATTACCTAGGTGTGTTTTAACTCAGGGATACTGTCAACCAACAAAGCTAAAAATAATTATTTGAGAGTGACAGATGAAGTCTATAACCCTTGTTGAATCCACTACTTGATTTTAGCCCACTTCAATTTTTCTGACAATATGCTGTGGTAAATAAAAGCACAAACTGATAAATAAAAATTCATTAGAATCGAGGAAATAAATAGTCTTGGCTCAAAGTGCCCCCTGCTCCTCCCACTGCTCAAGTAAAACATGCCCATGTAGCTAAATCAGCTTTGATGTTTACAATGCACATCAATTATCTTTAGGCATTACTGACCTACATTTAAAATAAGTTAAATCATCAATCACTATTACCTACTTAACCACTACCTATACTAGTAATCAAGTCCTTGATGAATCTCAAAATGATCTCCATGTCATCACATGAACCTTCTGTGCTAAATGAACATCCACATAAGCAAACTGTTTATACTTCAACAACAATAAATGTTAAATTCCACGAGTTAATGAAATAAATATACACTGAAGCGAATCTTATTCACCTGTTCATCAACAACAAAGTAAAAATAATGTGCTGTGAATGTACACAGTGTACAGCAAAAAACACACAGTGTGGAACTGGGACACAGCTGGTCCACTTCAGGTTTACCGCTCGCCCTAAATGGTTATACTGAGCTGTTAGTTCAACACACATTATGTGCCACCGCTACAGGGCACGGCAATGCCCCGTTAAAGTTTAAATCACAAACACTTCTAACGTTGGGCTTACACTGCTGTTTTCGCGTCTGTTCGCCGCCGCCATTTTCTAACAGGGGACCGGAGGACATGTTGGAAGCTAGCACAACAAAAGAAGAGCGGCCATTTCCAATCACATAGTTTCTTTTCCGCCCCGTAACAGCTGTAATTCAGGATGCAGGTGCACACCTAATGGTCTAAAAAGGGCTGTCGCCATGCAACTTAAAGTGTTAAGAGGAAACACAGCAGCATTTCAAAGCGGTGTCTGGAAAATACATAGATACAAGAATAGACTAAGTATTGTTAGGCTGATTAGCAGGCCAAATGCCAACAGTGTTGCTACCACTTTACAATGTTAGCTGTCTCTTTTCCAAAGCAAACAGCATAACAGTAATGTCAAGTTATCCGAAATTACTTTCCCCCCCACTTTAATGTCGACAAAGGCAGCATGACCGATTTCTCCTTACCTGATGTGTGGAATCCCGACACCACCTTGTAGGATTTTGTACAGTTTGCTTTCGTATAACAACTGCGGATGTCTGGCCTTTTGTGATTCCAATTTAACAGCTACTTCCTGAAAAATATAGAAAAACGCGATAACATGTATACTCACGATTCTCTTACTTCGCTAGTTATAGTAACTACTGAAATCTAGGCGCATTATAGCCTGAACGCCATTAAATCTATCGTGTAACGTTAGCAAACAGACAAATCTCACAGCTTAGAAGCTGCAGACTTGACAACCTATGAAGTTATGTTATCGAGTACATATACATAGGACACTGTCACCGGTGAGAAATTTTAAACAAGTTAAATTAAAAAAAAATAACCCACAAACAAAATATAGACTGATGCTTCCAATTACCTCTCCATTTGTGATGTTGATGGCCAGATATATGTCGCCGAAAGATCCCGATCCAATTTTTCTGACGAGTTTGTATTTTCCACCGACTATGAATTCAGCTTTAGAGCCACTGCTGCTCGCCATAATATCCACTAGATACAAAATTCCACCTGATTTGCTTTAGGAAATTCTGTGGCAATTTCGCCCGATTGTCAGCAGAACATAGAGTCCCGTACTTCCACTTGCTGTTACTGAGGGTAATGTGGACTAGCCGTTACTAAACTATTTTCGACAGCGAATGACCCGAGCTTCGACAAATCTCATATAGTTTTTTGGCTTTCGCGTGGTTAAAGTGATCTTAGTTAAAATACAAACTCTTCAGATAAACGCTCGATGGCGTGTTAGTATCGACGCACAAACATTCAGAACTAAACCAGAAAAAGCCTAAGGCCTTTAACAACCAACCAGCTAAGTAGCAACTAATGTGAGTCAAAGCTAATGTTAGCATCAAGCTAATGCCGTCGTAAAGACCGCAACGGAAAGATATCCAGACATCCACCGCAATGAGGGACAAAGGCTGATTTTTATACTCTCGCAGATATCGTTTCTTCTTCGATCTTTCAAAAACGCTTTCGGCAAACTTTAAGGGTCGAAACCGTCTGTACAAAGTACAACCCACTCATTCCGCCATCTTGTCTTCTCTACCCTTTTTCTCAGCTAGTTGCCGTTAGAGGCGATTAGCAAAGATACCTCATGGCCCCTTTAAGTGCTATCGGAAATAATAGAAATAAAAAGCATGACACAAAAAGTTAGTAGTAATTATAATAAGAAAAGGACATAATGCTGTCTGTAATACCCGTAACGATCACACACTTAAAATTTTTTTATCATGCAGCATTATTCGTTTTAATAGTTTTAAAACTGGCATATTTTGTTGTTTGTTGTTTTTGTTGTTTTTTGTCTTACCACACTTATTTTGTGTCTATGTATGTTAAAGGCAAATAAAGTAACCATGAACGGTACCTTTTATCATTTTTGCATGGATTATGATTTTATCAGGTTCGACTACAGGGCTCCCGAATGCACCCACAGGTGTTATTTTTGACTGGGCTGTGTCATGTCTCTGTAAGCACCAAAGCACACAACGTTTCAGAGGCAACGTGTGGATAAGTTTGGACACACTCGCCCATTCAGATGAATAGGTAAGTGTTTTCTTCATTTCTTTATTATTTGTTGGGTGCAGTGATTTGTTTAATGTACAAATACACATGGAAATACTGTATCTAAGGAAACAACAGTATAATTTTTTGTTTGTACAACTTTAACAAGCTTTAAACTCAATATTTTGCCTGACTACCTTTATTCTTCAACACTTTGCTGGGCAAGCTTTCTTGTAATTACCTCCGCCTGGACTGGTCGGTGTGCACAGACACACTGTACAGGGGTATAGCCAGCTTCATTTCTTGAGGAGACTGGGGTCCTTCGACATCTGCAGGAAACTATTGCAGGATTCCCCTCTATGGTGTGCTCGGGAGGCAGCACATCTCTCTTCCTGATAGTGATGCTGGATAAGTTGGTCAGGTGGGCTGGGTCAGTGAAGATGTCCTCTAACTACAGTGCTCTGTGGAGAACTACTGCTCCCTATCATGGACAATGACAGTCACTCATTCACACCAGTCACACCAGTATAATGAAACAGGAACATGTTCAGTGGAAAGTTGTTTGTTTTTGTCTTGTTTAATAATAGATAGTTTATATAGTTAGTATAGTTTGTTAGTCTGTATTGTTAGTATAGTTTGAATCAATTATACCTCCAATGTTTGGATTCTATATAGCCTACTATGTGCATTAAGTTGAGGTTTGGCTTTATGACAGTTTTAAAACCATTAAAGTATCTATCTATCTATCTATCTATCTATTCTGTAGTTATATATTGCAGTGTAAAATGTTTTGAATAAATTCTGATTAAACTCTGTAGGGATGTAGACTGGGGTCATTTTAGTAATGCCTTACAGTTTGGTCTTCTGGGTCAGCTTAATGATTTATTGGTCAAAAATTGACCAAAAGCCTTATAACTTAAGGGTCATTGACAATTATGACAAACATGACACATGACAAAGAGTACTCTTTTTCAGAGCCTTCTCCCCCTCCCCCAAACAAAATGTTGATCTTTTTCATGGCATTTAATGTCACTTGGTTATTTGGTATTTTAATGTCAAAGTTACCTGGTCCTTACTCAGAGTTTCTGTCTGATTTCTCAGACTTTTTATCTGATTTAGTGCTCAGTTCAGATAAAATCATTATAGTGGGTGATTTTAACATCCATGTAGATGCTGAAAATGACTCAAAACTGCATTTAATCTATTATTAGATTCAATTGGCTTCTCTCAGAAGGTAAACGAGCCCACCCACCATTATAACCACACTCTGGATCTTGTCCTGACATATGGCATAGAAACGGAAGATTTAAGAGTATTCCCCGAAAACTCCCTATTGTCTGATCACTTCTTAATAACATTTTCATTTACTTTAATGGATTACGCAGCAATGGGGAACAAGTTTTATTACAGTAGAAATCTCTCTGAAAGTGCTGTAAATAAGTTTAAGGATATTATTCCTTCATTATGCTTTTCAATGCCGTGTGCCAACACAGTGCAGAGTAGCTGCCTAAACTCTGCTCCCAGTGAGGTTGATTATCTCGTTGATAGCTTTACATCC
>VOQJ01020786.1:0-11668 GCA_015052665.1 Apistogramma diplotaenia | reverse complement strand
AGTAAGTAAGCTATGTCCTACTGAAGGCATCGTTCAGACTGCAAAGTTAAGATTTCATATGGAAAAAAAAATACTTCACAGAGAAGAGCAAAATATTAATAATCTTATTCCTGAACATATATTTGTGTCAAGACATGAAATGGAAGCCAGTGCAACATTAATTACATCAACACTGGAAAATCATTCTATGCTAAATATGCTAAATATACATTTTCCATAATTCAACTTGTCAGCTCTTCTTCCCTGCGATCCCTCCAGAGCCACATTTGTAGACATCACTTAGTGTTATGCACAGCACTCCTCGGGGTGAGGAAATCCATGTGAGTGGAGTAGCCCTTTAAATCTCTCCCGCTGCTCACAGCATCCATGTCCGACAGACCACATGTGTTATCTTGCACACAGTCAGCTGCCATCTCCAGTGGGTACTCATCACGCCGGTTACAGCTTGTTCGAACAGATGTTCTCTGCTTTGCTACCCCCTCCCCCCCACACACACATCACCACCACTAAGACCTCCAAACACCCCCAATACACTCCCCTCCTCCCTGATGCTAGGATAATTTTGGCTAGTCTCCCTGTTAAATATGCTCCCAGAGGCACACGGCTGCAGGCATGAGGATCAGTCAAATGATGCGATCTACACGTGGTTTAGAACAGAATAAAATCCCTTTATTGTCATTATGCAGATGTACAATGAGATTGGAGGTAGACTGCTGCTCAAAGCAGCCTAATTTGTGGCTGTGATTGTTGTGATTTTTTCTTTTGTTTTGTTTTGTTTGTTTTTTTCCTTAAATAGATGCAACACCAGTCGGGTCATTTTTGAGCCAGTTCAAGCTGCTAACTGCAGCTGTGCAACGACACTTTTGTCAGACTGGATGCATACTCTGCATCCATGAGTGGTGACTTGCTGTTTTAAATTAAAGCCGTCTTTTCTATCCATTCTAGCCTTATGAATATTTGACACTAAGTAACTTTGATATTTATAAAATGCAAACCAATGTACAGTGAGACCGTAGCAAACAGTAGCATAAATTCCATGGAAAAAGCACTTTTTAAAGTTCAAGTTCAAGTAACTTATTTTGTACCTGATTGTAAATGTGCTTTGCAGTGTAGTGAGTCAGTTCGCTAAGAACACAACATGTTAATAAATCCAACATGCAATGTTTAAATTTTCCACTTGTAAACTGTAATATGTTAAGTATGAGGCTTTAATTCAAGCCACACTTGTGTAACCGTAACAGACAAATGTATCTGCTGTAAATGTCTGGCTGGTTGTTCTTTTCTGTGTTAATTCTTTTAACACAGTTTCAAATTTTTGTTTTTCTAATTCAGCGTCCTCCTTGAGAACTCAGCTCTCCAAATAATTCACTTGTGAGGCAAAATTGGAGAAGTAATGATCCTTCTTTTTGCTCTGCTGAGCTAAGTACAATTTCTTTGTGGCAACTTGTGACTTGCTCCAAAAGAAAGCCAAACCCCATAGACACCCATTTTAAATTGTCCAGCTTCGCAGTGTTTAAAAGCATGCTTAAAGCCTGGATATAAAAAGAAGTTTTGGTCTCTATGATTCCCTGTTAACAATCACGAGGTGAGTGCATTTATTTTAAAGTCCATCCTAGGGTTACAGGTGTGCTGCTACAGGTGATTGTAGTGACTGATGTCTACTAGGCCTCACCTCTACAAATTCAGTCACCGAACTGCACCTTACTTCTGTTTTTATGCTATGTGTCCCTTCGGGAGCATTTAAATGGAATTATCAAAGAAATATATCTTTCACCTTCATTTCAACTGTTGTAACAAAATAATTTCCCTAATATGGGTTAAATAAAATATCTTGTATTCTGTGACATTTCTGTACTGATTCTTTATAGCCCCAGAGATTGTCACTTGGTCTCTCTTGACAACTTTCTGGGCAAACCTTATTCAAATTCTCACCTGTATTTATTTAAAAATGAACAAAGATTCTTATGATTTCAAAGGCTTCCTATAGAAGCGAAAGAAAACGGAAGCACGTTATATGGTCACTGAGAACACATGGAATCTGACAGATGCAGAAGAGGAGACGATATTTCCTGTTACTGACACACCACAGAGGCTGTCTTTGAATATCAGCTACATTGCTGAATACATATTAATCTTTTAGACATATCAGATATGGCGAGCAGTGTGTGCAATTCATACAAAGACCTCCTGTATAGAAAGAAAATAAGGTTACTCAAGGCACTGGTGTGTTTGTAGTATTTAATAACTGGATAATTTGGATACATTGCCCTGACCTCAGTGCAGCCAGAGGATGTCCGGTCAAAGACTATATCAACAGGAACATGCAGGAACACAAACAGCACCCCTGCATATGGGTGGCAGCTGCTACCATCCTCCTGCCTGTCTTGATACCCCCCACATAGGACTGACCTGCACTTAGGGGCCACTGGGAGTCCACCCAGCAGCCTGATGAGTGTTTGCAAAGGGTTTTTTTGCACATCTTTTCTTTGTGTTGGAGACAACACAATATGTCAGAGATGACAGATGCTTGAGGAGCAGCAGTGATACCCATGCAGGACTGTGGGAATAATGGCTCTGCAAGAAGGTCCTGAATTTGACTACCATGATCAGAACTCGAGGCCCCCAAAATAAGCAGAATGCATGAGAGGGAACTGTTCTATTCCAGTAACCAGCCCTGGTTAGGTCACATTGGTAACCAGGAATAGCAGTGTAACAGTAGACAGACACAGAGAGGTCTGGTCATGCCAGCCTGGATGGGGGCTATCTGCAGATCTGGCAGACTTGTATGCGTTTGTCGCCTATAAACAGAACTCACATGGAGGAAAACGAAGTTAGGACTCAGCACTTGCACTGAAAGCGACTTGAGAGCAGGTGTTCTATGTGAGGACTGAGAATCCGCACTCCCTTTGAACAATTTAGCAGTTCAAAATATTCTGTTGTTGCATATTTATCTTTGTTAAAAATGTAAAAAAACAATTTTAAACATCTATTGATGTCAACAGAATGTTTTTGTTGTTGTTCTGTAATTTGCAAGTACAACTAGCAACTAACCCACCCGAGCAGACGTGTTGACGACGACGAAAAAGCAAGAATGCAATAAGTTTATTCTTTCTTTCAAGAAATAGCCAGTAAGAAAAGCTTTCAAATAGTGTTTTCCTACACGCAGTTTAGCATTTTCAACTCAGAGTCACATTTGTGTATTTTTTAATGGAGTTTGGTGAAAGAGTGTCGTTAGGTAGAAAACTGCGAAGGGGCAATAATAGCGTGTATATTCTCACGGCTCGGTCCACACTGTGCTGCCTAGTGTAATAAGCTAACCTGCAGAGCCAACAGGTCCGGCTTAAGTTACTCTGTCTCCGCGCACTTCGTCACCGTACACCGGCTACTACAAATTAGAAACCACCGACACCGACTTTAAACCACTCAGTAAAAAACAGAACAACTTACTTTAACTCCAATGAATGAAACTCTTCTCTCCCTCCTCTGTTTTCATCGCTTCTGCTCCTTTAAATAAAGCCACGTGTTTTTGTCCGTTTCTGTGAGTTATTGTGGAACAACAGGAGCGTTTATTGGGGTGCGGGGTTGTCCTCACGCGCTATTGTTATGATAATCCTAAAATCCCACAGACTCTAATATATTCTGCACATATCTAAAAGTTCACAATAGGAGCTGTCCGTCTGCACACTTCTTAAAACACGGGTTCATCTGCTGGTGCGCTGGAATATCCCAGTTCACTTAAGCCGGTGCAACAGTTTACAGTCATTGTAAGCTTTGTCCATTGTCTTCCTCCTCCCCACGCTTCTGCTCGCGTACTACAGACAATGCACTCTCCTCTGCTGCCGGGGCTCCTGTGAGAAACAGCTGGCTCACAGTCATCCCTCAGCCCGCCCCGCGGAGAGAGTCGGGGCTGTCAGGGAGCAGAAACCCGAGAGGAAGAGGAGGAGCAGGACGGAGGGAAAAAAAGAAGGTGGAGATCCTGAGGCACAGCAATGCAATTAGAGAAGAAGACACGAGAGATAGCGTGGTGGGGGTCTAAAGCGAGATATGGGGAAAACGCCAATCTTAATACACAATAAACTAATCAATGCCGTTGATTTATTGATTATGATAATGAGTGTGACCTGACTTGAGTAAGTAACACTCGATAGAGCTGATTTTAATTTGAATAGAAGTCACCCCCACCCCCTCCGCGCGCTCGCTCTCATATCTTGGCTTAATCACGATATAGAAGAACAAAGGTTAAGCCCGAGGTACCAGGCGTTCATACAAGCCATAAAACTTCAGAGTTCCCTGTTGGCACATTAGCCTCTGCAGTAAATATTATGATATTGTTGCAGCATCCTATGTGCTTTCTGCTAGATGTCTGACCCACTGACAGTGTTAATAAAATGGTATGAAAAAGCTGGTTCTGTTGTTGGGATCTGTTGCAGTATGTGGAAATACTTCGTTACATGTTAATTCCGCTCATTTCCAGCTCTGTGTTTTTCTTCTTTTTTTTATTCTGTTCACAGTTCTAAATTATTCTTATTTATCTTCCAGCAAGCTTTTGTCCAGCTGAGCTTTTTTATTTCAGTCATCTTTATTGTGACTGGATGGCCTTTGGATGCAGAAGGTTTTTAACTATGGATGGGAAAGATAGCTCATGCAAGTGTCACAGATTTATATATACAGAAGAACAACACAGAACAACACGCCAACTTTGAAGCAGCACAGCTCACAAGCGATGGGCTGGGAATCATGCAAAGCTATTCTAGTGGATTCCCAACGATACATAATGTTATAGCTTTAATCCCTTCCTTATTGTTCTGCACTGTACAAAAGTAAAAAAAAGAAAACTAAGGAAAACATTTCATGTTTCAAGTGTGGCTAAACTTTACTACTTACAAAGTTCCTGTATGTGGAAAGGTTTCTCAAAGTGGACATTAAAGGAAAGAGCAAAAATAACATGTTTCATGTCAGTAGCAGGTTGTTTTAGCTCCCACTGAGGACTCTGGTTTGTCTCTAATATCTTTGAAAGCTTTCATCTGAGACCCATTTTCTCCTGGTAGTCTTCCTTACAGGCTCAATGAAACCAACCAGTTAAAGTTCTAGCTCATCCCTCTTTGAACAAACTGCCTTCTGTTATTGTAAATTTTGTAAAATCTCTTCTTGAACACATTTTTAATTTTCTAATAATACCACCTTGTTGTTGCTAAACTGAAATGCTGACAAACCAAAGCTAGTGCAAACTTTAGACCAGGATCTAGTCATAGCTTGCTATGATGTATCACTCACTGGTCCTGAAGGGAACATTAATGTGCCGTGTAAAGTATTACTCACATAGTCCATGGGAGTGGTAAGCGACCAATAAGTCTGATCTACTTCCTGCTGCATAATTAGAGCTGTATCAGCATGTATTAAGGTGATACTGTCTTGTAAGCAACCTAAACTTTCATTTCTACTGAAGCTCTTTCCACTGTATATTACTGTAAAGTGACTGATGGTGAACTCTGGTTTACCCTCACATTCATCCCCTTAAGCCCCCTCTGGGACTAATGTTGCTCCTGTCTGGGGTAAAGGGAGCAGTATAAATAGCCCTGCATCCCCACTCAGGTTACCCTGCCACTGTCCAGGTCGAAATGCCAAAGTAACAAAGGGATCCGCTGGCAGACATGTTTCTCCGGACATACATAGATCACAAAGCTGTGCAGGACACTGAATACAGTACAGCATTTAAAGAAAACACTGGATGCACTAGAGCACTGAGAAATAGCACCACAGTGTTTATGATTACACAGCAATACAGAGGGAAGTTGACATCCTGTGAGTAATGATGAGTAATGTCCCTTTAACTCATTCTCATTATACACAGCAAAGCACACTCTCTGACACTCCATGAATTTCCATGACTGAATTCAAATAGTCACAGGTTTACTTTAATGTGATTAAGCAGTAAATTGGGCAATATTAGAAGATGATGTAAAGAAGGTAAAGAAGGACAGCACACATTATTTCTGCCCAGCCCAAAGAAAATAACCATCTGATTGAATTAATTGCCCCGATGGACTCAGTTGTAAAATGTAAAATTGCAAATTTAGAACTTAATCAAAGTCAGCACGAGGTGGTCCGGGTGGGCTATAAAGTTCATATTTCACACCAGAGATGACACTCACATCCAGATACCCATTTATGGGTTCAGGCACTAATGGTTACATTTCAGAAAGGACTGTCTCCAGCCACTGTGGAATTCCTCAGGTCACATGGCTGCTCTCCCTAAGTCTGGTTCATAGGTTCTCTGCCTTACAACCGAAAGGGTTTTGGGATGTGTCTTTGAAAGCTGGTGATAAAACTGAACTAAATATAAACTTTCTCAGTAGTGGACATCTGACTGATACACCCAACATCCATATTACATTAAAAAAAAACAATGACCATTTTCAGAGCAATATTTTTGTTGGTTAAGCCAATTAACACTGACCTATAAATTATTCAAGCATGAAAAAGACTGCTAAACCCAAGGGATGCACCAGAGTTGTGCTTACACATACACACAACTTAGTAAAGAACTAACTAAAATTGTATCTGAAGGCACTTTGTTACTATCAGCCAAAAAATAACACATTTTGACAGGCATACAATTGTATTTTTGGACCAATAAGGTGAAACCTTGGTATATCTCAGCATGCTGTGCAATGTGTCCCTAAAAGTGGAGTACAAAATAAGTGGCAGGCCTAAAAAAAACTATCTACAGCAGATAAACAGTGTGTGACCTTAAGAAAAAGGGAAATAATTCAGACCAAAGATGGGAGCTGAGAGAATCCCTTCAGCTGATCCAATCTACTGTTCACCAAAGCCTCATAAGGAATGATCTCAGTGGCTATCAAGAAGCCATTCATAAGAGAAACAGGGGGGAAAAGATGCTGTTTGCCAAATTACACTAGAACTGGTCTGAAAATCCGTGGCAATACGTCGGATGGAGTCGCGAATCCAACTTGGAGGTTTCAAAAGTACTGAAGCAGTGTGGGATCATCTGACAGAGACTGGAACACAAGAATGCCAACATCCAAAGAAGAGCTCTGGAATGTCCTCCAGGGGGAACACGTTTGAAAACTAAGCTGATTAGAATTGACTAAACTGTTGGTTTGTTGCCTCATATACTGAATGTACTTTAAATTTATTTTTTATCATGTTTCAATAAGTTGCTGCATCTGTTTTACATTTTCTTAGCAAAAATCAAGAAGTGGTTTAAGACTTTTACAGCACTGTGTAGCATCACATTTGTCTGTCAGGTTTAACATGTTTTGCCACAGTCAGTCAGAAGGAAACCCACAGAGCTTATGAATCTGACTTTATTTTTATCCACTGAGACAGCTGTGAAGTTTCTTGACTGTCCCTTCTTTCAAAGATTGGCCACATTTCTTAATGTATTTGAGTGCAACGCACACTTTTTTCTCATACTTCTATAATCAGCAGGATCCTTTCAGTTACATTACAACTTTGTGCAGCAGACAGATAAGCTACAGTAGTTAAGGTGTCCAGTTAACCTCCGTCTTGATCTTCCATACGTTCCCATGAGATGCTGCTTTCTAGCAAAATTATTCTTCACCTTCCAAAGGGCAATATAGGAAAAGTTCTTCACAGAGTTTGATCTAAGCTCCACTACAGCTGTAGCAGATTGAAAATTGATTCATTTTTCCCATTGGTTTGTTCCATATCTGCATGCCTGGGCACAGCAAAGCCCACTCTGTTAACTCATTAACCCAGGAACCTCAGGCTCCTCTTCGATCGATAGTTGTTTTAAAACACAGACTATGTATTTTCTCCAGTAGACTTGCTGGCTGAGAGCTATTTGATTGATCTTTGGCTTACAATTACTGGGATCATTCGCATCAGCAGGCGGGAGAAAACACTAAGTTAAAGAGAAACCTTGGATCCATTACTGCAATACCTATTCTACACAGGGATGGTGGCTGAGCTGGTTCCTACCTTGTGAAAGGCGAGTGGGCTGTTTGATCTGGATCCCATCAATAGCACAGAGGTTCCCACATGGGTGCAGTGTTATGACCCCTGACCTGTTCTCTATGTAGCAGTGCTGAGCTGCCACACCAGGACCCTGGATGTTGATGTCCATGGGTCCATGACCCAGAGTGGTCCGGCCTGAGAAGAAAGGAGTATTAGACTTAATTCTCGTGCTGTGGCGCAATAAAATGTGTTCTGACGCTGACATACAGTACAGAGTGTGAAAGTGAGCAGCAGATAAATACTTAAAACTAATTTAAAGGAAAAATTAAAGTAATTACACAGCTATTTGTGTTTATGAATCATGCTAAAGCTAGTATTACAAGTCTAATTATAATAACAATATCATGTAGCTGCAAAGTTGAAAGATTGTTTGATACAGTAAAGGTGGGGGACTGTCTGATATTTGGAATTCTCTCTCTAATACTGTAGGCTTTCTAACTTACTGCATGTACAGTAGCTCCTTGAAATGAATGTTCTTACAGTATGAACTGTCTCAATATTATTGAATCAAAATACATACCAATTCAGTTTCCTTATCATAGGCATTATTATCTATCCAATGTATAATTTTGGGACAGGAAATGGTGTAGAAAGTTTGTCTTTAACCTCATATGTTCTCTCATGTGGATAGACAGTAACAGAACATCGTTCAGCCAAGGAAGATCAAAGGAAAATTGATCTGATATTATAAGAGTGAGAGAGCACAACCAGCACCATTTGCACTAAAATGATTCTATCTCATTTTAACGCTAATGTGAGAAAAACAGACACACATCACATTTTGGAAATGCCGTGTCAAGGTTTCTGTGAAATGTCACAGGGAAGTGCAACAAAAAACCCATATACGCGCACTTTGTCAGGAGATGACTCCTTGAGAGGGGAATCTGAAACAGCAATGACAGGAAGGCCAGCACACAGACAGGCAGACAGAAAGAAAGGGCAAGCTAAAGTTAAAGTCAGTGTAAAGAAGTAAAATGTAAGGAGATACTAAAATAAAAACAGTGGGTCATTTTAATAACCCTAATGTTATGTTGGAGTTCTTGAGGTCACTGTATGTGTCAGCTTGACCCATTGGCAGTATAAAAGATGAACATAGCATGTTCCAGTGAAGCCAATGTGCGAGTTCCTTAAAACCTGAATTCTATCTTAAGACCACCAGATGGCAGTAGCTGTGGTTGCAAAAAGACTAACCATAGAAATCTGCGGGAAACCAATGTTCCGTCTTAACCTTAGCAAACACTTTCCTGCAAAGTCTATGGGCTCAGTCACTCAATTTGCATCATACTGAATAGAAAATTAAGTCTGTTTTGTAAATTTTGTTCATACCATGTTTGAAAAAGTGTGGTATGAAACAGCATACTCATTGGCTAACTGCTTGACAATAACAAGTCATCCAATGAGTGTGTGTGTGTGTGTTTTTTTAAACCAAGATGGTAATGTGATGGCATTGAACCAAACAAATACTGTCGAGGTAACACATGATACCAATTTTAGCTGTATTGTCACAGCTCCATTGACCTATTGATTATGTTCAAGTACCATTTGTTCCCACGATCAGCTAATGTTAAAGAGCTCGTATTATAGCAGCACTCTCACCCTCAGGCAGAGGCAGCAAGGTGATGGCTGTGCTCAGTCGTCCACTCCCCAAGCTGACCAGGTGGGGGCGCTCTGCTTGGAACTTCAGCCCCTTGCCAGTCTCGATCAGGTCCAGTGGGGTGCTCTGCAGGGGAAATCAGAGATTGGACAATGTGTGCTAAGTTTTTCTACCTGTGAATAAATGTTTGTGATGTGAATTGAATTTAAAGCTGATTTTCTATCTTATATCAGACACCTATTACATACTGCATGTTCTTCACCATCACAGGAAGGGATTATGATTGGCTGCTGGAGGTGTAATTATCCTATTATCATTCCACCTTTGAAGAGTTGGTATTTCTTCCAGTGTTTCCTGTGCAACCGTGCAGCTGCTTGAAAGCATCACAGATTTGCAGACATTGCAGCACACTATGTGTAATCTGATAGAGTGGACACTGTGCACCCCTGAACCTGAGGCCGCATCATCCGTTTGCACAACTACTGTATGTCTGGATAATAAATGGCTTGTTGCGAGTGGGACCTAACAGGAGATCATTTCCTGTCCATTAGCTGAACTAATTGGTTTTGCATGACACATAAAAACATGGACACGTAGCATTACGCAGACTTGGGTCGCAGAGGACAGACGACTCTCTGCGCACAGTGGACTTTTTATTTCTTTGCTAATGGATCAGAGCCACAGAGTAGTCGTCACTGAGGAGAAGGGGTGCTGCCGTGGCTGTTTACATGTTCCTCACCTACTGTGGGAGGTGTGTGCGTCGTCTTCCCCCTCACAGCTCAGGCTGAAGCACCACCATGCACTCTCAGCTCAGTGAGGGGGAAGGGATGTCACCATGGCAACAGCACTCTGCAATTAAGAAACATGAAGCTCCCAGAGGGTGTTCGCC
Source organism: Apistogramma diplotaenia (assembly GCA_015052665.1). Classification (NCBI taxonomy): domain Eukaryota; kingdom Metazoa; phylum Chordata; class Actinopteri; order Cichliformes; family Cichlidae; genus Apistogramma; species Apistogramma diplotaenia. The sequence continues at coordinate 1,184 of VOQJ01020786.1, read as the reverse complement.
GAGCAAACTTGTGATGAGCACTTTTCAGCGCAGCGATGCCTGACTATAAAGTCTCTCCTGTTCTTTAGTCATCCTCTTATAGTCAAATGGCTCCCACCACAGTACTGAGCTCTGACTGAGATGTAATAAAATGTTCTGGTTTGTGCTTTACCTCCCATGGTTTGATATGATTTGATATCATTGTATGGATGAGTTCTTACATGACAAGCTAAGCTGTCAAATAGAACTCTTTATTTGAGTTATTTTGACAGGCATGCATGATGTCAAGTTCCTGTTCTGGTTCCCACACTTTGACTCAGGACCCCTCAAATGGAAGAAATTCATGACTCCACAAAGTCTTCTTCTGGGCTATGAGCTGACTGAGATCACAAACAGTAGTAGTCAAAAGATTTGGTGCATTATTCATTTAAACGTTTCATTATTTCCTACATAGTAATCCATCATAAAGACCTTTAAAGAACCTGTAAAAAGCTAGGAAAATACATTGAAATGTTAAAGGCTGTGTGGCTTTTTCTAATTATTCTGGGCTTTTCGTTGCAGTGCGATGATGTTACAGTATGTTATGTCCTACATGCTTCAACGCCTGCTGTCGACTTTTCTCTGTCTTTGTTGTTTCTCTTTCTTTGGTAAATGGTTTCCTTGAACATGCGTCAGTTCTTTTATTTCCTGTGCATGTCTGTTTCTGTCCACTGCCCTGCCCTGTGTTTGTTAGCTCATCCCAAACCCAATTATGCCTTTGTCAGGATTACATTTTATCTACTATCTAGAGCAGGCCTGGATGGAATCAGCTCCAGACTGCTCAGGGACTGTGCAGACCAGCTCTGTCAGGTGGTCTTGTATATCTTCAACCTGAGCCTGAGTCTGGAGAGGGTTCCTGAACTGTGGAAGACTTCCTGTGTGGTTCCAGTGCCAAAGATCGCACACCCCAGGGAACCCAACCACTACAGACCTGTGGCCTTGACTTCTCATCTGATGAAGACCATGGAGAGGCTCATCCTGCACCACCTTCGCCCTTTGGTGAGCCCAGCACTGGACTCCCTGCAGTTCGCCTACCAGCCAGGCATCGGGGTGGATGATGCCGTCATCTACCTGCTGCACAGATCCCTCTCTCACCTGGAGCAGGCGGGGAACATTGTGAGAGTCATGTTCTTTGACTTCTCCAGTGCTTTCAACACCATCCAGCC
>VOQJ01020774.1:0-12725 GCA_015052665.1 Apistogramma diplotaenia | reverse complement strand
TACCTCCACTCCAAATTTAACATGAAAGTCAATGCACGAGCAAGCTGAGAACGTACTGCGCAAACACAGCTCATTACGACACAGCATGCATAAACCTTGTCTTGTAAACTCATGATTAGATATCCGTCAACAACCGGCTGACAACCTATTTATCTAGTGCAGAACTGCATTTATAGCATAAAACCTGAGTTAAATACTTTCATGTGTACACACACACACGCACACACACCGATCAAGCATAACATTATGACCACCTGCCTAAAATTGTGTTGGTGCACCTTTTGTTGGCTAAACAGCGCTGACGCATTGAGCCATGGGCTCCACGACACCCCCGAAGGTGTGCTGTTGTATCTGGCGCTGAGATGTTAGCAACAGATCCTTTAAGTCCTATAAGCCGCGAGGTGGGGCCTCCGTGGTTCAGACTTGTTTGTCCAGCACATCCCACAGATGCTCAATTAGATTGAGATTTGGGGAATTTGGAGGCCAAGTCAACACCCCAAACTTGTTGTTATGTTCCTTAAACCATTTTTGCTTTGTGGCAGGGCACATGATCTTGCTGAAAGAGGCCACAGCTGCAAGGGAATACAGTTTTCATTGAAGGGTAGATAGGTATGTATGGTGAGCAACATTCACATGAGTGGCAGGACCCAAGGTTTCCACAGCAGATCATTGCCCAAAGCATCACACTGTCTCCTCCAGCTGGTCTTGCACACACCAGACCATTCATGTGATGTTAAAGAAAGCATGATTCATCAGACCAGGCTGCTCTTCCTGGTCTGCGGCTATGTGGCTCCATGCACAACAAACTGCAATGCACTGTATTCTGATACCTTTCTATCAGAAGGTTGCACTATCAAGTGATGGCAACATCAAGAGGAAGAAACACCTGCAGCTCAATAAATACCAAGGGTAGAGAGAAGAGCTAGAGAGGATGCGGAAAGTCAAGGTGACAGTGGTCCCCTTTTAACCGAAACACTCGGGGCAGTGATGCCCAAAATGGGAGAACAGCTCCAGCAGATTCCAGGAATGATGTCCGAGATCTCTGTCCAGAAGAGTGCAGTCCTGGGAACAGCTAAGATAGGGAAAAAAAGGAAATATGTCAAAAAACTTGTATAAAACTAAAAACTAAGTTGTTATTTAGGCAAATCATTTTATGCCCAAATTTGAGCTGGCACACTGGACTTTTCTGAGAAGTGTGAAATATATCAAGCGTGATATTCAGCCAATTAAACTACCTTTTCTGTTCAGGAATACAAAGTAAATAACTATAAACTGGCATCTTAATCAAAATTGTAGCTTTAAAAATATTATTTGAGTTAAAGTTAGTTTGATGTTTTGGTGACTGTAAAAATCACAGCAAAAACCTGTAAATCATACAAGAAGAGTCCTGTTCTGTTACAGTGACTGTAGTGATTCATCAGTGAGAGTGTGGCCACTTGCATTTCATACACTGAAGCAGGGTTTTTTAATCTCCTATTTTTCCAATCTCCTAACTCGAGCGGTTCAGTGACATTTCTTTATTCTGTGCTCTGGTGTGCCTGCATTCCTCTGCCATCGCGAGTAAAACTGAATTGATCAAGCTGGACTTGAAGCCAATAAATATTCAAGATCAGTTACTTTTCTTGAAAATAGGACAAATGCAAGACTTCAGAGTCTGTGATCCAACAGGGCTATGAATAGAAAAACAGGCTACGTGTTTGCATTGGCAAAATACAGACTATTATGTTGCATTAGCGCTGAGAGTAAACTATTAGTAATTTTTTTTTCAGAATCTTGTAGTAATGACTGAAGAGTCAGACCGCTGTGTAAAGTCTTCTCCAGCACATCCCAGAGATTCTCTGTAGCCAGTCCATGTGTAAAAATAATGTCTCATGCTCCTTGAACCACTATTTTGGTAGATGTCCGTGCCACCAGGCAAGAAAAAAACAAGATGTGAAGCCTGCTCATTCAGTGTAAAACCTTATCTTTTGGCTATGTTACCGAACCTAGACCTGAGCAACGGATGCAACCACACCACTTCATCCACCTCTCTTGTTACCCTGATGCGCCCTTCACTGTGGAACACGGTATCTGGTTCATCAAACCACATGACATTTTTCCACAGCATGGTAAACTGGAGCTTTTTGTCAGATTAGCCTCACTGATAGGAGGTCTTCTTAAGCCTACACAGCTGTGTAATCCCAATCCCTTGAGTTCTCTTTGCACTTACTGTAGCATGTGGAAATGCTCTTACTTTGACTATTAAACGCAGCCGTGAGTACTACGGATCATTTATTATGATCTGATTTCTTCAAACATTTATTAGATCTCTGATCACGATCATTCTTCAGTCTTTGCTTGGTGCAGTCTAATAATTTGAACCTTCTAAAACAGAGTGACATCGTTTCCACAACAGCTGTTTAAGAGAAGGGTTAAATATAGCCAGAACATAACATATTAATCACTGCTGCAATAATCCAACTACTTAGTTATATTCAGATGGTAATTGTTTTTTTCTGGCCAGGCAGTGAATATTAACAATGCATATTAATACAAACTTGTTCCAGTGTGCTTCGGGCTACGGTGCAGGCTACGCAGCTATGTCCTGGATTTAAGACAATACTTTAAATCAAGCATTAGTACAGAAGGTTCTTGTAGCTGGCAAGCTAAACGTGCTTTCTGCCTAGGAAGTTGTTTTCATGCAGGATTATGCATCGTTTTAATTCATAAAGACCTTGTGAAGGAACAGGGCACTCAAAGACACCTTGGTTGCTAACTGCCTATTAGCAAGCAAGCAGGCATTGTCTGCACAGCTGCTAAGGAGGAAGGAAACCCTGGATAGAGTGCAATAGCATTAGGAGACAACACTCATCATATTTGAATGTGACAAGATGCCTTTCAAAAAGGCAAACATTATTATAAGACTCCTCGTTGAGTTTGAATAGCTCCTTCATGGAGCCAGAATCCGTTTTGACATTGAAGGACTAAACTGTCTGCTGTTTGAAATATGCTCAAGAGAAGGTGTACTCGTCTCTTTATTTAGTCAATATTGGTTTAAACACACCACACTGATTTTCCAGTTCAATTGAATTTCTCAATTGAATCTGTTTCCTATACAAGTGTAAATGATAACTTGAATGAGGTGCTTGTGAGAAGGTCAGAGGGCTGTCAATAGTAAAGTGGTTCTTTCTGTAGAAGGCAGGAAATTGCTTATGACAATCTGCCCTTTGGAATTTTAGATACAGTGGGCGAAAATACTTTCCCTGCAGATGGTGCTCACAGAGAGGTGGTTCGGTCGTTAAAATCCAAAGGATGAATCCACTGGGGTGCACAGATCTATTTAGAGAACATAAGCATAATCCACTTTACGTAGGTTATAGTAAAAAAAAATAAATAAAAATACGCCATTATGTTAATGGCAAGGTCATGGGGTGACCAAAATCCATCTGAGTCACCTTCAGCCTGGGATAAACAGACTGCAAATGTAATGGGAAGATGGTTATTGTTTTGCTGCATGCGTTCTCTCGTGAACTGAAGTGTCATTAAGTGACTATTATAACTTAGCTAGTGGCACAAAAAGAAATGTCACCCAGGTCATTGGCATTTCTGAGCCACATTTCCGAGGAAACTGTTCATTAATTTGTGAACAAACAAAGAGTTTAACTGACTGACAAGCCGACTAACGGTCCGGATGATGCAGCCGGCAGCTTAACAAAAGGTAGGAATGTGGAAATAGTGTTTTACACGCACAGAGATGAGTGCATGCACTGATGCACTGGCAGACATGCATTTCTATGCAAGCAGAAAGGTACTGGACCTTCATCTGCACTCACATACCCAGCCTGTGCATGTACATGCAGGGATCTTGTATCCTGAGCCAGGACTAGCACAAGGGACTGGCGATGCTTGGTTGCCTCGCTGGCAGAGACAGAGGGGTTGGCATAAAGTGACTGAATGAATCCATTGGAGTAGTAATGAGAATATGATTTTCGGGCATTATTTTAGAGGGTGACGGGAAGCTCACATAATACTGTGAACGCCGTTTTTCGGCTCTGGCTGAGCAGAACTCTGCTGCACAATGGACAGAGCAAAAGAAGGGTCGCATGTTCTGACACTTACCTAAGAAACCACTACTTAAGTCAGCTTTTGTCACCTTAAAATCCATCCATACATCTAGAGATGTTACAAGATTTGAGATTTGCTTGGGAATTAGTTATGTTTCAAGGATAAGATAGCTAGCTAGTAGATAGCTATCAAATTAAATTTATTTACCTGGTTGTACAGTATTTTGGTCATGTTCTTATATAAAAGCATGGTATTTTGCAGTTAAATTGGCATCCTGCAGCAACTACATCACTAATCATTGACAAATTTCTGTCTGAAGTCTTTCAGGTTCTAGCTGGATGCTGAATGTAAGCAGTTAATGTGAATTTAACTTGACTGACTGACTGCGAGCAGTCTCAGACCTGGCCCCTGAAGCAACCACTTCAAAGGGAATAAGATTGGAACCTCATTGCATATGGCCACAATAATAAGTAAATGCAAGACAACATATTGTGCAAAAATAAATAAATATCTAATTCAGGGAATGTAGTAGTAGTTGTAAAATCATAAAAATATAGAAAACAAGCCAATATTATACAGTAACATTAGGATTGTTTATTTAACACCTGGATATGAATAGATTTTTATGGTTCCTAAGGGAATGCATATAGAGTCTTATACATAGAGTTTAAACAGAAGCGGTACCTCAAAAACTGGAGCTTTAGAACGTTTTGTGTCAGCGGAACACATTCTCCTGTAATAACCTTTTACTGAGAGGCAAGGGGATCGTCGACTTTCTAGATTTGCTTCTGCCCTGCTCACAGCTGATTTATTCTGCACAAACACTATGTGGAGAAGCAGTGCAACAGGATGAGGCAGCATGCATTTTGGGGAAGTTTTACACACACACACAACAATGTCTGCTCCAGCATATACAGGATACAGAAAATGTATGGGCAGAAAAAAATTAAAACAATATCAATGTCTCTTTATGTTATATCACACTGGCTTAATGATTTGTATTTTATATACAGTCGTGCACGCATTTTTTGAAAAGATTGACACAAATGGAAATTGTTGACATTGCAATTTGCTAATGCACTCTAGCAAGTAGCACAAAGCCCAAACATGCACGCACACGCAGTTTCACTTCAGTGCGTGTGGCGTCGATTCTTGAAGACCCCCACCCCCAAAAACCCCTAAACCCAACCACACCTCACCTTATCTTAACCAAGCTAATTTTATGTGACTGTAGAAACAGACTAAGGTCCCCAAGACACAAGTAATACAAATACACATGCTCCGAGGTATGCAGTTGCTGTGCTTGTATGTGAGATACAGACAAGAAAAGCAAAGAGGAAAAAAAAAAATCCTGTTTACAGTGCATCACTTTTTGAGACTCGAGACCAAAGCGGAGTCATCCGAAACTGATTTTCCTTTTTCTTCAAATGTCATATGTCCTCCTTTCTGTGTAATAGAACCATTATTGTGCAAATCCAGGTCATAGCTATGCTCCCCAAACGACTTTGCCCATTAAATCCATTGCACTCATGACAGGGTGATGCACATGAGACCGGGTAGCAACGATTCTTAGAGCCTTGAGGTATGTTCATAGTGAATGCAAGATGAATTTCAAGAAAAGCACTTTTGCATATAAAGTCAAAGAAAAGATGTGAGCAGGCACAGGTTTGCTCCAGGCAGTGCAAACTGAGTCATGATGAATCTGTACAAGAACACATTTCTTGGGGGGGAAACACCGCACACATTTATGCTTTCCTAATACTGTATGACTGTCACACAGCCATCTACCCTCCAATAAGATGATGCATTCTCTTATAGCCAGAAGAATCCTGTGTACTATTGGTCCTAATTTAATAAACGTGGGTTAAAATTGCATCATTTTGATGAAGCTCTCTGCGTGCTAGAATGTGTGCTGCTTTTTTTTTCTACAAAAAACAAACAAAACCCCCCCGTAATTACCTGAGTACCTACAGTAAGAAGCATCGCACTCATGAGCTGCTGCCATGACTGTTGCCACTTGTCTGAAGGGTGAAGAGGGTGACTCATCCTGAACTCTCCAAACAAAAAGCAATACTTTGGGCTTGTCTACAAGACCTTCAGTCATTCTCAACGAGTACTGAGAGAGCAGACAGCGAGTCAGGGACAGATACAGAGAGTGCTCCCGAGAGAATAGACTATCAATTATTTCAGCAGCTTACATTTACAAAGTATAAAAACCTTCTGGCAGCCATAAGTCATATGAGAGTTGCTCCCTCTGTTTAGTGAGTTCCTAATAATACCGAGAGGCCTGGAAAGGTCAGGTGGTGGCGCCTGTTTGGCGTGTTCTGTTCTGCATCTATGGACCTTGTGGACAGTGCTGCATGTTTTCTGGGTGTTCTTTGAGAGATCTTCGCTGAGTCCCCTTATCTGGACGTTGTTAGAAAGAACACTGTGGAAGGATTAACTTCAGGCTTGGGAACTTTAGACACATGCTCATCTCTTATCTCCTCCATGTCAAGTATTTCCTTAATAAATCTGTTTCTATTTCGCATTGTCTCTTGAAAGATTATTTCTGCACAAGGGTATATCTGGACCATGGGCTGAAATACATCAGTAGACACTGACTTTCTCAATTGTTAAATAAATAAGAATCTAAATCTGAATCTTTCTATGTGTGTTTGTGTGTTTCTTTGTCTGTAAACTCCTCATACACAATCAGGAGATGAGAAAACAAACATGGCATGCACATAGATCTTAGGCCCCCAGAGGTTCTTATTGCTATCAGATATTATTAGATCATCATGTTGCCTAGCAAACACCTAGCAAATGGAGAAAATGTCCTGTTTTTAGCATGTATACATCGATAGCATCACACAGGAATGCAAATCAGTGCTAGCGTTTGTGTTTTCTCAGAAAAAGATGCTAGCTGTAGAAGGAAATGGACTGTGAAAGTCAAGGATAAATTTGGTTGTTAAATTAAATGAAAGAAACTTGGGAATTCATTTGTCTTCTTTTGCTAATATGGGGAATAGGGTTGCATTAGTGGCACAATATAAGCAGAAAAGATTGGGAAGATACAAAACACCAAAGCGGACTGTGTTAGCACATGACTAGATAATGTCACTTCCTCTTTGTCATGTCGCTCATGTTCTCTGGGTGGGATGAGTCCAAAGACATGCAGTTAGTGGGGTTAGGTTGATTGGTGATTCTAAATTGCCTATAGGTGTGAATGTGAGTGTGAATGGTTGTCTGTCTCTCTGTGTTAGCGCTGCGACAGATGGGCCTCTTGCCCTACAGTATGTCAGCTGGAAAAAGGCTCTAGTCCCCCGCAACCCTCAACAGGATAAACAGCAGAAAATGGATGGACATTATAAAATACTTTTTGTTTTAATTAATTTTTTTCTGTAGGCAGCCTTTCTCCTTTCTCAGAGGCCATAGAAAGTCATTGATGTTCAGTAACTTCAAGCGACTCTGGTCAAAATAACCGTTGGCGACAAGAAGTGGATGAAACTCAAGATAAACTTTCTCCCAACTTTCAGATGATCAATTGACCAACTACCAATGAGCATGCAGGATATCATTAATTGACATATGAGCTGATAGCAAATACATTAGAGGGTTACCCAGGCAACTGGAGGCAACTGAAATGTCTGTAAGCAACACTTGAGTCGTCAGCTTCAGTGATGCACAGCAAGCAATGTGTTTCTGCTTCCTGTTTACATGCACATGAATGACCGTATGATGTGTTTACATGACAATATAGCAGAATATTTCTGACATCCTCTTCTGGATAGATATAGTTCTCACATTAAACATATAGATGTAGGTGTGCGTCCCAAGCTCAGTTGTACTTTTTGGGAACTTTCCTAAGCTGCGATTATCTGTGCCATCAACTCTCAGAGCAGCGTACATCATATCGGGAGCATTATGAATATAAAAAGAAGCAGCAATCAAAGAAAAAAAAAGTGAGATGAGTCTGGCCACTTAAAACTTTGACATTCACTGGGCTGGAAAGGATAGCCTTCAATATTAGGCCTCTGAATCTATTAAAATTTTGCATTGTTTGTGTGAAGAGAGGTGAAGATGATGAATTTCTTTGGCTCCAATGCGGCGAAGCGATGTCAGGCATTGATGATGGATTAGGTTCGCACTGGAAAATCCTCAATGGAGTCTGTTTGATTTAAAAGGAGGAGAATAGGTGATGATCCTGTGTTGTGGTGACTCAGGGACTTCCAACAGATGGCTGAACATAAGAGGCGAGCAGGGCAATATTTGCAGTACTGCCAAAGGAAGGGCTTGACAGTTGAATCGTTGTTGGACATGATTAGTTTTCCCACTATGGGGTAAAATAGGTTAGGTGAGGTGTGTGTTAAAGCGTGAAGTGCTGTGGGGGAACGTATTAGTAGCATATGTGAATCATCTTCCCATGTTTTGGTTATGAATTCCAAATGTGTCACACATTCACCGTGTGTACACACACAGCTACTGATCTCATTCAGACAGAGATTATTCTTGTTCTTCTTTTCTAATTGACTGCTTCTCCTCTCCTGTGTCTTCCCCTCTGTTTTTTGAGCTCTTACTCACAGCGCTGCTTGAATCCACATGCAAAAATCGATCTTCTTTACCATATTTCTGTTGGCATTTGTGCATAAGGACTCATGCATTATATCCCCTCACCCATATCACTTTCTCTAGAGCGCCAAAAAAATAAAATGCCAGAACCTTAATTTATGCCAAATTCTGTCAGCTGAGAATCCACAACCTGTCACTCCTACACCACCTGTGCACCCAAGTCATTTGGGCACACGTTTGGCAGCGCTGACATTCAACTAATACCAAAAGACTAATGGAAAGAAAACTAGTGGCAAGATATTAATGCGATTGCATCTCCAAGCATGTTTGCTGTCTAATCGCTAAATCTCTGATTTATTTGTAGTGTTTGGATGAAGGTGGCAAATGAAGTCTCTCACCACGCAAAACAAGTCTACAGAAACTTAAAATAAACCTGGAAATGTCAGAGATGCAAGTCCAAAAAAACAAGTGGGAGGATTTTCTTGTCTTTAGAGTCAGAGAGTCAGACCAGGTGAAAGAAAAAAAAATGAGAGAAAGAAAGCAAATATAAATATATATTTATTTTCTGATTTCTTCACTGTCAGTTATTTATCAAAGAAAAATGTTGGGTTTAAGTCTAAGATAAAAATCAGGCACATTACATAGTGGGCTAATTTTTCAAATAAAAGTACTGTTATGAAATAATACAGTTTTAATGTCTCAGGAGCTGTTTGAGGCTTTTACAAATTTTGGAGATGAGTCTTCTGTATTTTACAGATATTTATATGTTATTCACAGATCATTTGAATTGATTTATACATAGCACAGCAGCAGTTGCAGACACCCACATTCTCTATTAAAAATGCAGTTATTAAATTATAATAATCCTAAACAACAGTTTGAAGACATTTTGGGTTTGCTATTTTTTTTAAAGTGAGCCTTCTATATTTTATATGTCTTTCATAGATAATACGACTCAGTGAATACATACACAGGTTAGGCCAGTTCAATAATTCTCTTAGCTCCTTTTATTTGGTTCTTTAGGCTCCTGTTTCTGAGTTGTTTGCAGTTCAAGTGCCTGTGATCCTTTTCTGTGCTGGAAGAAAAGGGACGCTGAGAGTAGCTAGCCTCTTAAAAAAAGAGCTAGTTAGTCATATAACTGGAAAAGGTTATTTGAGGTTTCACTAAACAATTCAAAGTGAAAAATACAAAGACTTCCTGTAACCAGGAAGCAGACAAATATGGCTGCTAATTTATCCCTAAAACCTCCTGCCAACTTTGTTTGTATTTAATGCACCAAAGAGGGGACTTCAGGCTGTTATTTGCCTGCATGAAACACACCTGACACACATCTCTCAGTCAGTATTCCTCTTCAGAGAAGATGCTCATCCGACTGTTCTCGACATCAACAGTAAGTGTTTTTAAGCAAGCTTATGAGGGACATTTTGTTTTTGCAAACTTGCGCTTAATTGGGACGACAGCAGTATACAGATTATTATGCAGGTGGAAGATATTGCTGCTCCTGCCAGATGTGTTGACGTGTGGTAATTTGGCCACTACGCCAAGCTCTTTGTTGCTTTAAGTAGGCTGCCTTTTTTTAAAGCTGTCTATTCACGCCTTTGTCTGTGCGCATTGTTTTTTGTCTGTGCTGCTTTGCTGCTTCCTTCGCTTGTGTTTGAGACTTTGTTAGGAAGTGCCAAGCAATTAGTTTTTCTATCTACCTGGACTGTTATACAGAGCTGCTGGCTTATTAGGTAAACTCAGCCACTAATGAATAAAACACAGTTTTATACACGTTATATGCACTCACTGGCCACTTTGTTAGGTACACCTTGCCAGTAATGAACTGAACGTCATTCTTCAAGGCGCTGGAAACATAGACTTCAGTCCATGTAGACATGATGGCATCACAGAGTTGCTGCAGATTTGTTAGCTGCACAGTTTCTCTCTGTAAACAGAAGGGGCGTACTTAATGAAGTGGCTAATAACTGCATGCTGCAACTGCATAATAGGGAGGCCCTTTTACGGAGCCAGTGCAGTGCTCCATACCCACTGAGCTTATAGAGGTGATTTCTGAGGGTGTTGTATTTGGTATTATTGAATTGCACTGCAGCATACACAGAGGTGTTTCTGTTATTAATAACTTTTTTTGAACATCATTGACTTTTTCTGCACTCACCTAAAATGTTCTGCTTTCTGGCTCTGTTCTATCTGCTCACTGACGGACAAAGCCACCATATTAAACAGTGTCACAAATACGACAAGGTAATGCATTTGGGACTTATATTCTTTGATTTATTGAGACCTAACTTCTGCAGGAATTATTCACTATTATTTGTCTGCAGTACATAAAGTTAAGTGCATGTCAAGTCTTATAACTTAAGTGCAAGAACAGAGAAGCGTCTAGACCATTTTTCCAAATATAAAAGTCTGACATCGGCCAGAGTTACTTGATCTCACACATCAGTCATTTTTAAATGCTGATGAACAAGCAGCAGACGCTGCTCAGGACATCCAGCCAAGAGTAGACGGAGCTGTGAGGAACACAGGCTTAGAAAAGCCGTGGCTTAGACTGGGCTTTGGGGGAGGAAAGGAAGACACGGCAATAAATAGTATTGGCCGGAGTACAGTAAAATGCATTTTCATGTTAATTTTTAACATTTGATTAACAAAGAATTATTCGCGGTTATACTTGACTGAGCCAGTCTGAATTAGCAAATATACTTTTATTCCAACATTCATGGTCATTTTTCTTTGCCTCTGGCTGAAACCTTTTCTTTTTAAGGGCTTGACAAATGAATTCCGTACAGGACGAACTCTATAATGCTGCTTATTGCCTTCTGTTGTTGTCATCAAGTTTTCAAATATATGAAGCTATGAAGCCGTGCTTAAAAACAACAACAAAAAAAAAAATAACATTAAGAGCATTTCAACAGCTGCAGCAGAAGATCCCCCGTTGAGGGGGCATAACTAATAAATCCATTCTTCATCGCACTGCCCGTATCACTTCCCATGCCTTTTCCAACAACATATCAAGTGCAATATAGTGCCAAAATTATTCATGCTTTCACTTAGGCCTCACAAAAGGCAATGCACCATTACTGTGGCACGCGAAAGGCTCCCTGGGGAAATTAGGGTGTTCGTTGCCATATTGGAGTTCAGTGACACATTGAACTCAGCCAGCAAGAGATTGAGGAGGATACCAGCGTGTAGCAGTTATCAGAGGAAATCCAAAAGTAAGTACTTAATTCACAAAGTGCTTCAACATGTGGAAACTGAGAGGATCCCGTATTTAGGCTGGAAAATCATGGCAAAGGCTGAGTGGATTTATCATAAGCGCACCAGAATTCTATCTTGATCCAACTATCCCTCTGCTCATTCTGAGCAAATCATTACGAACCTTTATGAAATCTTAAAATTCTGTTGTATATCATCTCATCTGTTGGTGATGAGAACAGTATTGGACTCAGTGAAGATAAAACAATAGAGGTCAGAAGGTGAGGTTTAAACCCGGGTGACGATTGTAGATTCTTAATGAAGCCTGACCAATAAGTGATTTAAAAATACAATAATCATGAAAATATTTCCTCATGATTTGTTATGTGTCGATATTTATTTCTTACTCGCCCGACTCTGCTGGTTGGCGTTTGTGGCGTTCCGAACATGTGCGTCGGCAGCAGGGAAGTTTCAGGATTTCCTCATCCACATTCATAGCACAGTTGAGTGCTGCTTCTTCTGTCGTTTCTGTGCTTTTTGAAATCGAATTTATTGGGTGTCATAAATGCAGATTCCAATGGACTGGCTAATACTGATTTTTAAATGGCTGTATATTTGGGAGCAGTGCCAGCACCAGTTTTTAGAGAATACGCTGTGCTGACAAAGATAAATAAGGTGGAATTCTTTATGTTTTAGCCCAATCATTACTGGATTTTTTTTTTGAGTAAATGCCATGTTCTGTTAAAAAAGATGAAAATACTTCTTACGCTGGTCAATTTATACACAAACAGTAGCCAAATGTTGGCTCTACAAAATACCAACAGCCTTTCATGAACTGCATCAACCTTTTATGAATTGCATTCAAGATGTAGTAAAAAAGCATCATAGCCAAGATTCTTCTGCAAAAAAAAAAAAAAAAAAAAAAAACCTTTACA